>CM076580.1:1598525115-1598723319 GCA_034641835.2 Pinus albicaulis | reverse complement strand
CAGGTAACGCTGCCCTCTAGTGTAAACAGAGCGTTTCCCTAGCCACTAACGCGGCCTATTCACTGATCAGGTGCGTTATAATGCTCTTGTGCTGCTATAGTGAAGCGTTACCTTGGCAGAAGTAGGTTTAGTTTAGGTCTTTGTATTCCTTCCATATTTATCTTCTCCTCTGAGCTGATGAGGAGGTATTTTGACCTGTAACAGAAGTTGTAGAACTACTAGCATCATATAAGGGAATCTTAGACTGATAGTCTTGTGGTAGAACAACTAAAGGCAATGGTATAACTAATGGGACATACCAGGTTGCCATGGCTGGGAATTGGGGAAGAAAAGGAGGGTTAACAAGTGGAGGGGGAGGGTTAAATGGAGAAAGGTGAACGGTGGGTGTAGGGATGGGGGTTGAAGTTAGTACAATAGGATTCTAATGTAAGGTGGATGGGTCTAAAACTCTCTGAGTTGTCCAACTCTGAGATCTAGTCCTAGACAAGCTTTGTTATAGGGGTGAGTCAGATAGGATATTTTGCAAGTCTTTAAGTTTTTCAGGTAGAGAATTCGCTTTGTGAATTGATCTGCTAACAGTTGGATTTTTAGATCTAGGATATTTCCCTAGGATTCTCTCAGGGTTTTCAACTATCGCAGGAGGGTTTGGGTCAGGATGGGATCTAGTACAGATTATTCTAGAAGCCAGAGCTTAGACCCAAGGCTCAAAGAGGTTGAAAGTTTATAACGGTTTTGAAAAACAAACCAATATATAAAAGAAATACTTAATCCACAAATTATTCTTGCTGGGTTCTATTTTGAGGTCTTTTGAAATCATGATTTCTCAATAATTTCCTAGTGGATTCTGTAGAAAACCAGTGGAGTCAACAGGCCTACTGAAAACCAGTCGAGGCACTAGGTAGATGATTTTTAATTGTCTTTAGGCTAGCTGTTATCCACCATCAGCAACCAGATACCATACTTGGCTAACACTTGAGTCATCTAAGTTTGAAAAGGGGTTTTATGAGTTCTTGAGGGAATATTAAGTTGTTTAAAACTCAGTTCCCCAGTATGGTCGCCACTATGTTGGCTCCCCGTGATTTGCAAGATTGTCATGAACAACTTTTTAGGGAACCACATCAGACTGCTTTGGAGTCCAAGGACCTAGCCTTCCTGGACTCAGAGAGGGATCTCTCTATGTTTGTGATGAAAAGAATATATCTTTAGGCTTATGTTTTCTGATTTTAGGCTAGTTATGAAGTTCTTGGACTTTTTTTTTGTTTTGATTGATTGATTGTTTGATTAACTGATTGATTGCTTCATTTGAATAGATAGATTGTGAGAAACATTAATCCATTGGGCTATGGAGTCATAAAATGTTTTAATTGCACATCAAAAATACAAGGGTTTTCATAGGGAAAGCTAACTATATCAAGTGGATCTTTTAGATTAGATGAAATATGAAATGACATCAATTTGTGAAATCAGTAAAACTAAAGGGCAATTAAGAATCCTTTAACTATATCTTAACAAAAATCCTTTAAGATAATTGTTTAAGAGGAACTAAAGAGCAGGGAAAACCATAAATTCCTTTAGCTAAACTCTACTAAGTAAACCTTAAGACAACAATCTAGAAATCCTAGAGAGCAGGACACCCCTAAATTCTCTAGCTATTAATTTCAGACAAAGAAAACAATCAAGATAATAGTCAATGAAAATAAAGAGTAGGGCGTCCATTAATTCTTTAATGAAACTTCAAAGAAGGCATTTAAAGTAACAGTTTAAAAAAAACCAAAGAGCAGGGAAAACCATAAATTCCTTTGGCCAGACTATACTAAGTAAACTTCAAGGCAACAAGCTAGGTGGAACTAAAGAGCAGGACACCCTTGAATTCTCTAATCAGACCTTGCAGAAGAAAACATTAAGATGAAAGAGGTAGACATAAATAAGGTGCCAAGACATCATATCTTAATCTAAAATTTATGTTCTTTTATCAGGGAAATGATGTACAATATGGAAAACAGAAGGGAAACATTGAAAAATAAGGATAACATCACCATTAACATAGTTCAAGAATCCTATGAACGTGCTTTTATTACTAATGTCAAAAATAGTTACAATACTCTAGTGCAATAATATTTGCAACTCAGAGTCTGATCAATATCCAACCTAGCAATCAACCCAGCAACCAGCAACCAACCAACCCCAACACAATGAATAATACATGCAGTATTTATCTGTAGATGAGGAGGTGATCCTATTCTAGGGTTTCCGGCTATAATTATTACAAAGTAGATGTAATATTGACCTTTGAGACCATGTAAGGCCCAAGGCAAAATATCACTGACTAATTTGCTGTAATAATAACTTTTAACTTAAATGTTGATCTAACTTTAGGATATTTTTGACTTTTTGGCCTTTCATTAAATTTTACACTAATTGTTGTGCTATTGAAAATATCTTTGACTGCTTTATTAGCTGTAGCTGCTTTATTGAAGTGAATTTAGGCTGTAGGTGGAAAATGTGATCTGAAGGAGTAATTGTTGAGTACCTTAGTCATCTTGGCTCTCTTTTCTTCGTTGATTTGTCTTTGATTTGTCCTTTAACCTCTGATTTATCTTTAGACTGGGATTTGCCTTTTTCTTAACTCTGCTTTCTCTATTTGATTCCTTTAATCTGCTATTATATTTAATCTCTCTTTTAACCTTCTGTCATCTGCTCTTTATCTTTAACTATGTCTACTAATCCTACTTTTACCTTTAATCCTTTCACTGTCACGGTTTCTTTAAATGTGTCCTTTTAACTGTGTTTTTACTTGTATTTTATCTTCGTGTAGCCATCATAAACATTATCCTATTTTCCTTGCCTTGTCCTTTGATGAAAACCTATTGTCTCTAGAGTTATCAAATGATCATAAATGGTCATGATCCATTGGTGATCCAGATTCGATCCTTCACTCCTAATCCTCTGATTAATAAGGCCCTGGATCGTCACCTAGAGAGCCTATTTTAAACCATTTTTTGGACTTAGAAAAGCAAATGAGGCATTTTCTCATATCTCATACCTCGATCACTTGCACATTAAAAACAATTGTTAATTTAATTAAAAACCTGTGATGTGGATCTCTACGGGGCAATGAAATGATCTGGAGGTAGTGAAAGCACTTGGTTATGGCCCTCTAGGTACTTTTGACGTGTTACAGGGGTTTTATGGTGGCTCGAGGTTTATTGCAAAAACACAGGGCTTAAAAACATTCAAATGGGTATATGGTTTTGTCATTAGGGCGCAAGAACAGTGAGTGGTTTTCACATGGGGCAATAGTGGTAGGGTGGTTTTGGTCACAGGGATGCGATACCATAGAGGGGGTGACAAGCAGTAATACTGCCCATATCACAAGGTCGAAGAGTTTTTAACCTTTTCGCTTTTGGGGGTGCGATATGGTGCATGGGCCGTTGGATTGAGGGGCAAAGATCCGAAGGTGGTCGCAATTGGATGGAATGCATGTTAGTTAAGAGGGTGGGGCCCGGGTTTTTGAATGCGATGGCAGGTTTAAACATAACGTGGGGGTTTTTATAAAGCGGGGCCTGGGGAAAGTTTTTAAAGCGGAGGTGGTTTAATATATAGTGGGGGCCAAGGTTATATGGCCGTGGAGGGTAAAAATATTTTAGAGCGGGGGCTTAAAGCATATAAGGGGTGTCGAGGAATTTTTCAAATAAACAGGGTTTGTTTAAAGGGATTTGGTTCCAAATGAGATGAAATTTATTCAAAAACAATAAGAAAAAGTGTTTTTTCATTCTTTTGAAGGGAAAGAGGGGAATGAGTGAAAAGGGAGGGGTTAAAAGGGGTTGTAAGCAATGTGAGTGGGGTCTTGGGTAGTGGAAAAGGGTAATCAATGAGGGATCAAGGTCAAACTTGGGTTTTGTAGGTTTTAACCCCGAACAGAAATTATCTACACACGAATCTTATAACAGAAAATAAACAATAGCGAGAGCATAAAACATAAAACAGATAAACACAGAGATTTTCCCCTGGATCCCAAATCGGGACGACCAGCTTGATTTTTCATTATATCCCTTTTAGTGTTACAACACATATATATACATGCCGAAGCATACATAAACCCCAATCCATAAACCCTGGATTAGAACATAATCGTAGTTCCCTTGACCGGATCTACAAAAATACCAGGGGCCGAAAACCATCGTACCCCAATACCATGTGCAAAACCATGCACAAAACCATGGACGCGGACTACCCGCCGGAAATTAAGGACCGATTTCCGTGTGCTTAGTCGTGGAAAGAATATAACACATACCCAACAGGTTTTTCAGAGTATGAGGGTATTTGAAAAAGGAAAAAATGAGAGATATTGAATACATTAAATGAAGATAATGAAGGCAGTGAGATTTCTGAAAATAGAATGATATTCATAGAATGTTATTTTCAGCAGATTGTAGAAAATCCATAGTCATCTAGTGATACTGTGAATACATGAGACTAACATTTTGAGTTTTTCTTCAACACTAGGAGGTGTCATGAAAAACCAAGACCATATTTGGAATGTACACTTCAAAAGGAATCCAACCATGTAAACAAAACCTTCATTGAACCCTTTGAGGAAAAGTGTTGTGTGGTTAGATGACGCTTATGCAAGGGTGAAATTTCCAAAATTTTCCAAAAATCACAAATAATATAAAAAATGATCAAAACTTGTTGATTTTTGGTCCATGGTATCCTTGAATGATGCTCTAGACAGATATAGATGCCTCAGCTAGCAAATCCAAGTTGTCTTTCTCCTTTATCTTAATTAGGGTTTCTTTAAGCTTTTTCTTCAAATTTTTAACCCTGACATTGGTAATTTGGTACCTAGTGAAGTAGTGTCTCACCATGTGCCTCTTGAGGTTATTATTCATTTTTGCCTTCTTTAAGAGATTCTCTAGATTCTCATTCACCCTATCAAGCTAGAACTCTTTGTCTTGCTCAATGTCAGTAGTGATCAAATAATCAAATCTTTATTGACCTAATGGAGAAGATGACTCGGTTTCTTGTTCTTTTTTCCTGGTTAATCCTCTTATTCTTGGCCTCCTTGGCTTTGTTTTAGCCTCCTTGACTTCCAACTGATCAACATATACCACTTATTTTCCCTTACCTTTGTCTACCTCAAGATCTGCCTTTCATTTTCTTTCGAGCAGTTGTTTCACCTTCAATTACATGTTTTCTTGTTGTAGGAAGGTTATCATAACATCTTCCCTTGAGAGGCTATCTTTGAGCTCTTCTATCTCTACATCCTTTTCTCTGATTATTTCCTCAACTGAATTTTTTTCCGTCTGCTCTACCATGTCAACCTCCATAGGTGCTTTCTCTTCATGTTGTTGCAAGGGTGACTCACTCTCATGCATAGGTGGTTGCTCCATGGTTTTTCTTTGCTCATTTGTAGGTTCAGGTGAAAACAAACCTTTATTAATCATAGGAGAAAAAACCATCCTCTTACCCTTCTCATAAGTTTGAGTGACTTTTGTAGGCTTTAACCCTGTACAGAAATTATCTGCAAACAAATCTTAAAAACAGAAAATAAACAATAGCAAGAGCATAAAACATAAAATAGATATACACAGAGATTTTCCCTTGGATCCCAAATAGGGACGACCAGCTTGATTTTTCATTATATTACTTTTAGTGTTACAACACATACATATACATGCCAAAGCATACATAAAACCAAATCCATTAACCCTGGATTAGAACATAACCATAGTTCCCTTGATCGGATCTACAAAATACAAGGGGCCGAAAACTATTGTACCCCAAAACCATGTGCAAACCCATCCAAAAAACCATGGGCGGGTCCGCCCATCGAAAAATAAGGACCAATTTTTTTTTTCCCATGACGCTACCCCAGACCCCAATAGGGGGGCTGCCACCCCCCCTGCTGCGCCTGGCGCAACGTACAAGGGGAGCTATCACCCCCCCTTGTGACCTCCCCCCCCCCCCTCCCCCGCGGCGCATGACTAGTCATGGAAAGAATATAACACATACCCAACAAATTATTCCCTTGGCATCTTTGGAACTTCTGCTGGTGTGATTAAAGAGCCAACCTCTTGTGGCTTTGTTGATGCTAATGGTATGCTATGAATTATGGGTGGACTAGTAGTGGGCATAGAACCAATTGTCTTCATGAATGATTCCCAAGGCATATTGATTTCTGAGAGTTGATAAAAAAATATAACCTTGAGCAAACCATGGTTAAATAATTAATGTGGTGATCCTTGCCTTTACTATGTACTTTTTCAGTCATTTTGACCAGACTCCTGAATAGATAATGAGGAAAATTGAGTGGCTTGGTGGCATTGAAATGCATCAATAGCCTTATGTGGTACTAGTACAATCTTGAGAACCTCCCATCACGTGTAAAATACTTCATGATCAAATTCATCAAAGGGGCATACCTGTCAAGTAAATTCCTGAAGGGAAAGACGTGTTTAGGAGAATCTTTGCAATGTGGTTTTAAGAACATTTTATAGTTCTCAATGTCCAAGTCCATCAATTTGAACTAGATTTCAACATGGCTCGGGATACTTGTGGCTGAGGCTATAGCATCTATTGATATAGTGAATTCAATTTCTGCTATGTTAGCCTTATCTCTTCTAAAGCCGGTGACAAAAAGGCTTGTCAATTGAGCATGACAGCCTACCTCTTCAACTCTTTCACAAAATCTTAAACAATCACTGTCTTCAAAATATTTCTTGACATAGGGAGAAGCATTGATCTCATGAAATTTTGGCTTTCTCTTCTCACCTTCCATGATGTTTGTCAGCAAGGAAAACCCTAGCTTGATGTGATGGAAATGGAAGGTGAAAAAATTAGGAAAACAGGGGATAATGATGCAGTGGATTTAGGGACAGAAATAAGAAGGAAAGAAGTTAGGGAAAATTCCCTAAAAATTTGGGGAAGTAGGATAGTGATTTAACCACAAAATTAAAGTGAAGGTTTTGGATATGGGTATGGGAAAGGTGGGAAAAATATCAAAACACAGAGTTTACCTAGTTTCTCTGCAAAAGCGTAGTGAAAACTAGGGTTTGAGTGAAAATGGGATTTATGAGAGGTATGAATGCTATGTAGTGACTTGGTAAGGTATATGATTGATGTGTGAAGGTTTTTAGGTGATGAAACTAGGGGTTTTCCAACTTAAGAAAATCAAACATGAAAGAAATCCAAAAACGTTGTTGAAAACCCTAGAAGAGGGAATCCACTCTTTGTTGAAGAAATTGACTTGAATGAGAGGTGAGGAACATTCACTTACCTGTTTGGAAGCCTCTGAAGCTTTAGAAATGCTTAACTAACCATTTTGATGGCTTTTGGAGCTTGGATGCCAAAAGAGTAGCACACTGCTAAAAGCATAGCGTAGAGAAATTTGGATCAATTTTTTGTGGTTTTCTTCGGTCTTTGATGGTTGTTGAGAGTTGTGAGCATGAGAGAGGAGCTCTTTTGAAAACCAAAAGATGAAATGAACTAAAAAATATTCATTTCCCTTTATAACTCACAAACTTTTATTTTTGTCTTCAGTGAAATCATAAGCACTTTTGAGAAATTTTTTTTTTTGAAAAACGTTGACCATGTAGCATACTTCCTCAGAAAGGAAAAGTTTCCTTTGATTTATTTTCCTATCTCTGCTAACTCCCAATGAAGGTGATTTAACTAATGACAATGAATTTTATTTTTCTTTCTTTCATAACATGATTGGCATTATGATGGCGAAACAAAAGAAGTCTAGACCATGACCTAGATGGAGGTATGTTAAATGATCTATGACCCTAGATTGATGAATGACATGAACTTGAAATTTATGATGACCATGAATGGGTGGAGGGAGAAACATCAGACCTAGACAACATTTAGTGAACAAAATTGATTTAAAAACATGAAATTTTGACTAAAGACCACTACCAAGTAAACCTGAAAGAGAGTATTTGATCACTGAAAATTTACACACTAACACTAAGGTCATCTAGACAAAATGATTCTATCATGGTTTTGGTGGTCAAGTTGACAAAGGTAGCACACTTCATTCCAATGAAATCTACTTATTCAACTAGTGATGTGGCATAATTATTCATCAGAGATGTAGTGAGGTTGCATGGTGTTCTGAAGAAGATTGTGTCAGACAAGGATGCTAAGTTCACTTCCAAGTTTTGGAAGGAGATGTTTGTAGGTTTGGGACATATTTGGACTTAAACAAAACTTATCATCCACAGACAGATGGACATACAGAGGGGGTCAGTAGGATATTGGAGGACATGTTGAGGATGTATGTAATGCATCAGCAGAGGATATGGGAGTAGAACCTTCCGTTGGTTGATTTTTCTTATAATAATGGTTATTCGGAGTCGCTGAGGATGAGTCTGTTCAAGGCACTCTATGGGAAGAGTTTTAATAATCCTATCAGTTGGAGTTATCCAGTGAACAAGGTGTTGATAGTACTGGATATGTTGGTAGAGATGTAACAGGAAATGCATGTAATCAAGAAGAATATAAAGGAATACTAGGAAAAACATAAAATTTATTCATATCAGAACATGATGTTTAAGGAGTTTCATATTGGGGAACAAGTGTACTTACACATCATGTCGAAGAAGAGCTCCTTGAGGATAGAATCATGTGCCAAGCTCGCACCTCAGTTTTGTGGACCTTTCAAGATTCTTGAAAGGATTGGACCAGTAGCCTATCGAATTGAACTTCCTCTGAAAGTGAAATTCCATGATGTTTTTTTATTTTTCATTACTTAAGAAGTATGTTAAGGATGCTGATCATGTGATTGACTTGTATGTATTGCAAGTATATCTAGAAGGGAAATTCTAGCTGGAATTGTAGTGTATTTTGTAGAGAAACATGCTCATACTCCAGAACCGAGCAATCTAGCAGGTTAAATTCCATTGGAATCACTTTGGGATCAATGAAGCTACATGGGAGATGACGGATCAGATGCGGGCTATGTATCCTTCTCTATTTCATGGCTGAGCGAATGTTTTTGGCATATGTTTTAACGTGATGTTTTTGTATATGTATATATGTATATGGATGTTAATATCTCTATGAATTGTGTTATAAAGCTCCAATAAGTGGTATGGATGTCATGTCATTATGGTTGTTATGTTGTTATGTTTTTCATGTTGGTTTTCTTCTCAACGAGTTGTTCATTGTAAATATTGCATCGAGCTAAGTTATAAATTTCCAAGGGCAATGTTTTTCTTTTCAGCAGTCTTGTTGGTTGTAGGTGTCATTGAACACCAAGGACGGTGTTCTGTAACAACCTTGGTAAAGAATTAACATAATAAAGTTAATAAAGGAAAATAATAACCAAGGTCATGGGACACGTATTCCAAGATGAATGTTGGGAAAAAACATCCTAATGTGGGTGTTCATTTGGTTTATTATGGCTAAGGGAGATTGGAAAAGGCAATGAAAAAGCCTTTGGAAAGTGTTGTGCTATTCAACAACCCCCAATTATTTATATATAGTTACCTTAGGAAATAATCGAGACCTTTTTCATTTTTAATTTAGGATAATAAAATGTTTTTTTATTCTTTATAGGAAAAAAATTGATATCCGAAGGATAAACTTAAATCCTATTAGTTGAAGGACTTAAAAAAAGCATTAAAAAAAACCTCATTGCATACTGCATATCACAATTCCAAGTAGTAGCACTAAAAGCGCTCTATTGAAAAAATGTGATGTGATGTCGCCCAAATACATAAAGCAGTTCATGCAAAGGACTTGTATAAAAATGATAACTAAGGAAAAATCTTTCTAACGCTTATTTTAAATTCCAATGGTAAGGCCCATCTATCTGCAACATTATACTTCATTTCCCTGCCATCCAAAATCTATCTTATTTTCATTAGAAACCCCCGATGCGATATATTTCATTCATAGTACCGCAAAGCCCTTTAGTGCAGTCGCCTGTTCTACAAGTTTTTCTATCACGATACTATTATCACATCACAAAACTTAAAGCACACTTGACCCTCCAATTTCCCGATATCTTAAACCGTTGATAAGTTCTTTAATTAACACATATACTTGATTGCATATCATTGTGCTCTTAAGGAATTTTTTCGATGCAAAATATTCATTAAAGCGTTGAGATGTCTGCTAAACCATGTGAACCCACATTTTCAATTATGACTGAGGCATAACGTTATTGATGTTCTTGACACCCCAAATGATTTTATTGATTTTATTTAATGTTTCAGGATTCTCTGCATTTAAAATATATTCTCCATCGCTTCAAGGTTTTGTGTTAATTTCTCCCACATTCTGAGTGTTTTTCCTCATTATCTATCTTTATCCTTGCTGCAAGCTAGTCCCGAAACGCAAGACTCTTGCGAAATGTCAAAAGCTGCAAAGAAAAAAATAAACCCATGGCTACTCCATAGTCAACTCCTTCTACTCTGGAAGTCACAGAGATTCCTCCACTATTCTCTAATACAACATGTACCACAAACTATGGAAATTATTCATGGGAGGCCATGTATAAATTATTTGAGGATGATAAAAGGGTAGCTACAACTGATGCTTCATCATCCTCTAAAAATTCTTACAGTGAAGTCACCAATTATTTCCTCCATCGAATTGTTGCTCGCCCTAAAATTATGCCCTTTACATACATGTTGAAGTGGATAATCGATCATTTAAATATCGCATGAAGGACATTCCTAAATTCAAGAGAAACAATAAATGGGTCTTTCAAAGCCGAATATTTGTTGAAAATGTATTAGTTGTTGAGCCCACAAAATATGTATGATAATAAATTCCTCCAGAAGTTTGCAGAAGATAATAAACTTGAGTTAGGGCCAATAAGGAAATGGAGGCATGACCCTAAAAAGCATAAACACAATGATAAGGTTATGTACTCCACGTCCTCTCTTGTTGGTTCGCATTGCTATGTTGTCAGTATGATGTGTAGGCTATAAGGGTATCCTAATACAAATAATTTTTTAGTTGAGTCGGTTCCTCTAATTGATGTTGTATCAGATTCATACATTACGGATTGGGCTACTATTCTTTCTAATAATATTTCCTCCCAAATCCTAAAGTATAGAAAAAACTGGAAAGTCACTTCCAAGACAAATCCCACCTTTTTCATGAGCGCATATATCATGGATGTAGTATGCTTTACTTCTGATTTCCCAACCATGGGATGGAAATGGAATCTACAAGACCCTACCCCTATCCATATCTACCACAATATCCTTTGGGAGTCCAATTTTCAGTCTCATTTTTACAGAATTTGTTGTGGAATCATATTACCCTTACAACAAGCTGTCTTTGGAGAAAAATCCCCAAGACTGTCAAACGAAGCCAGAGATGATTCCACAGCTATAGGAAAATGGTTTGGAGAGGAATTATTTACATATGTTATGATTTTTGGTATTATAGCCAAGCCTCATGTTCTCCCACTTTATGTACTTGATAAACTCTTGGCCAGAGATATTTCCTATTAGACAGTGGGAAATGGACTAACTAAAGCCTTGAAAAAAGCCAAAAAGTCTTCCTGGCCATCATTTCCTATAAATTATGGTGTATATTCCCTGGATAATTACAAGCATGTTGGGCTTGAAATTAACTAAATTTAGTGTTTAAAATTATCTACCATGCCCAGCAGATATTTTGACCCAAACAAAGTGGCTCATAACTTTACAGCCGAGGTTAAAGTCAGACAATTCATACATGAGCCCGATGATTATGATGATCTGTTTGAGACTGCTGAGACATACCTATAGGTAGAAAAGCTAGCAGAGGTCCATATTAATCCAAAACAACTTACTAAGTTTAAAGAATATGTTGTAACATTATCTAGTTTTGATAAGTTAGCATAATTAGTCAAGTAATTTTGAAAATGTTAAGGTAGGATATGGATGCAAAAGAATGAAAATATTAAAAAATGTTGGGAAAAATTATGTTTTATAGGCATTCATATCAATAAAATTATAGGTGTTATCTGCCCTAAATAAATAAGGCAAAGTAAAATAAAATGTTATGGAAGCAAAAATAAAAGGAAAGCTTCATTTTATGTTTTAAAATTTCACTTGCTGCTAGTCTAAATGCACCATAAAATAAAAATGATTTATATGGTTTTAAAACACTATCCTAAGAATTTTACCCATATCCTAAGTTTTAAAACCATATAACATACTCCACCATTCATCCCTTTTCATTTCATTCCCCTAAGTCATGTCCCTTTATAACATTCCCGATACTTTATAAATCCCGACCCCGCCATTCCACGTCATCCTTTCCCCGCTTTGCATCACATCACAACTTTATTGTTTAAACCATATTGCAAACTTATTTGGTCCCGATTGCGATTTGTGATGCGGTTGGCCCACCATAATTGTCTGACAGTCCTTCCCTCATCTTTCGACATCCGACGGCTCTCACAACCTTTCGGCCCCCCTTCAAAATCTGATCCTTATCACTGGGGGGCTACGAACTCAGTAGTAAGCAAAACAACCTGCCAACACATGTCATTACCTCAGCTTTTCATACCCCCCATGCGCGAAACTTGAAACTGCTAAACCCCCCCTTCGAAAGCTGATTTCTGATACCACTCACCTGACCGTTGAACCCCCATGCCATTCTGCTACCACTACTCATCGCACATTGCAAAACATACTACATCACACATCACAAAACATACTACATCTCACATCGTAAAACATAACTTATCGCATTTCGCCAAAATTTAAACCTTGCGATCACTACATATCTTATCACCCTTTCCCCGCTTCACATTGCATTGCAACTTTATTTGTTTTAACCATATTGCAAACTTATATCTGGTCTGATTGTGATTTGTGATGCGATCAGCCCACCGTAATACTCCACTCACCGTTGTTCCATCGCGGTTACTCCCGCTATTTCCACTCCACAGATCCCCTATCAATTAAAACTTTTTCAAAAGGGTTTCTTTGAAATCTATCATATTACTGTTAAATGAACCTCCACCATTCTATCCAGAAGGTTTTGGGTTTCCACCATTTAGAAGGAAAACAACAACAGAAATACTCCAAAACATATTTTCACTGTAAAACCCACTTTTTTCAAAGTATACTGAGGTAGATGGAATCTACCGAAGGGTTATTAAAGTTTCAATTTCCTATCAAGAATGGTGGGAGAAGCTTTGTGAATATCAGGATTAGAAGACAAGTCAGTTTTTCCAGCACAACACCAGAATAGTGGCCATTCAGCAATATTTTTCCATCAAAGTAGGGCTAGACATGCAGATTCATTCCTTTGAATCGAATTCCTTTCCTTTCAGTTTATTTTTAGAAATTATAGCTTGCCTTGTCACTCAGGCATTTATTGTAATTTGTTTTATTTATTTTTAAATAATTCATTCATGGAAGTATTCGAGATTGCACCCTTGAGCTAGTTATCAAACATATTTGTAATACCTGGAGCATTTTTTATTGAATAAAATATTCTGGATTTACTTCATTTGGCTTGTATTCCTGTGAGTTATTTATATTCAGTTTTTCATTATGTATTCTTCATATGATTTAATTCATTAACAATTATCCAATTGGAAATTTAATTGAATCTTAGTTTCATTTATTATTCGTTGTGAAGTTGTAATTGGATTAAGAGATTAATTTACAAATCTATTTATTATTGTAGATTCCTCTTGAAATTTAATTACACAAAGGTTCCTATTATGACTTGATTATATTTTGTTGATTATGAAAACATAGTTTTCATAATTTCTTCTTATAAATGGTGAAATAATCTATTTGAATATTAAATAATTTATACTTCTCTACATTATTCTTATCCATCCCACTTAAAATAAAATTAACCATATGTATTTAAAGAGCAGCCTTTTATTTTATCAAGGATATTTCTATGTTAAAATAACATGTTCAGAAAATTGTTCACTGGTCATCCAACTATCAAAAAAAAAAACAAATATTTTAGATTCTTTGGAATAACTTATCGACCTTAGGTTATCTCAAAGGACAACATTAGATTGGTGCCATTGTAGGGGAGACAAAGAATTGAAAGCTAAATATTCCCTGGGGAAACAATTTTCCCCTTTCCTTTAAGGTGAATAAAGGATAAGGATAGAGGTAAAAACCTTTCACCTGGCGATTCCACTGGTTCAAGTTGGCTCCCTTTAAGCACACTAGATCAAATTTTGAATATGAGATTGTTAATCCTTTACCAGATCCAGAAAAACTTATTCAAGAAGTGTTGTGCTATATAACAACCCCCATTTACTTTTACTAAATGGTGTCCCTTTAAAAATAAATAGGACATTTTTTTTTTTTTTTTTTTTAGCTTAAGTCAAAAAAATTTAGGAAATAAAGTTTATTTTTCTTTTCTTCTTTCATTCCTTAGCGTGCATCGCAGTTCGCATAGCTTACGAGCTTAAACAAATTAAAACATATTAAACCTTGTGGGTTGTGATATGCGCTAAACTCTTTCCAAAGCTATAAAAAACCCTTATTGAAAACGCTTTAAACACCGTTATAAATGAAAATCGCATCGTGCCTTATAAAACGATCAAACTTATAAACAATTCGGTAAGAATTGCGATTAAACAGACCCGACGAACCAATAAAGAAATAGACATAAAACTCCAAAGTCCAATAATGCGCAGTGGCTTGATTTCTTAAAGAAAATTCACATTTCGCAGGAGATAACTAAAAGCAAATTTATTACCACACAAAAATTGTGATGTGCGATTTGCGCAGATCGCATTTCGCGAGATTTATTGGTAACATCATAAATGGAAATAGTTATAAGTTGCGATATGTGATGAACTGGTAGTTAATTGCTTAAGCATGTGAGATGATTCATGTCAAATCAACCTGAATATGAGATCTAATGTCTTAAATTGATTGATAGACATTTCACGTGAAGATATAAGAGATTTCATTTAAAATATTATCGGTGATTAACAACATTTAATAGGAGTAAGTTTTGATAGATTCATCTCTACTTTGAGCATATTTGAAATGATTGAATGCCGGATTTGTTTTAATTCTATCCGCCTCTCTATTCTCTTGAAATCAGGAAACCACTTAATGGAGAAAGGAAAATAGAAATGAGAAATAAAGGCAAAGGGATTGCCCAAGCATCACTTAACGAAGGCTCAAATATGTCTCCCTACTACCTGCAACAAGGATTGCATAAGTTCTTCGTGGGAGGAAATTTATAAGTTTTTCGAGGATGAAAATCCAAGGGTAATAATCAAAGTTGCTATAGCAGGTGCATCAGTTTCTTCAGATCCGACCTATTTTGATGTTGCATGTTCATTCATCCATAAGGTAGTAGCAAGACCAAAGATTCTCCCCTATACATATATGGTTAAGTGGGTAATTGACCACTTGAATGTGGAAGACAGAACATTTAAGGATTTAAAGGGCGAGAATATCGGTTCATTCAGGGCGAAATACTTGAGGAAAATATACCACTTACCCGTCCCGCAGCAGAACTATGACAAATATTTTCTTCAAAATTTTAGAAAAAAAAATCCAAACCTGATGAAAGTCATAAAGGAATGGAAGGATTACCAAGGCAAGCTTAAATGAGATAAAATCGGTACGTACCCCATAGCACAAATTCCTTCCCCTTACTGATATGATGCTAGTATGTTGTGTAGATTATTTGCAAAATCTGATACCACTAGGTTTTCTGTAAATTGGGTCCCATTAATTGACGCAATCGTCAATTCATTAATCTTAAATTGGGAAAATATCCTATATAATAATTTAGCTTGAAGTATCATGAAGTATAGGAGTAAAATAAGTGTTTCATCTAGAGAAATACCCCCATTTTACATGAGTGCCTATGTCATGGACGCAATTTGCTTTTCTCCTAGTTTTCCTACCATGGGATGGAAATGGACAACCCAAGACCCTACTCCAATCCACATTTACCATAGAGCCCTTTGGGAATCAGATTTCCATCTGCGTTTTTACAAAATTTTCCATAGAGTCATGTTGCTTGTGCACCATATTATATTCAATGAGAACACCCATAGGGTTTCCAAAGAGGTTAGTACAGACATTTTTCCCATTGATATATGGCTTGTAGAGGAAAGTTTCACTTATGTCAGAGTTTTTGGTAGTTATGCTTCTCCTCACATCCTGCCATATTATGTTCCTAAAAAGTTACTTTCTAGAGAGATTGCCTACCAGCTTGTTGTAAATGGTATTTCAAAACAGCTTAAAGATAATAAGAAGGTTGTTTGGCCTAATTTTCCTTTCAGTGCGGTACTTTTGCACTTTTTGATATTGGTCATGCCTACAAGGAAGTTTCAAATGTTAATTTGTTGAATTTGGCTATAATGCCAAAACGGCCATCTGACCCTAATGATGTAATTAAGAACTTCATTGCAGAGCTCAAAGTAAATCCTTTTGTGAAATAGATAGATAGATTTGATGATTTCTTTCAAGGCATTGAAAATTTTTCATATGTACTAAAGTTTGCATCCAGTCAACTCAATCAAGATGACTTGGAAGCTTTCCAAGCATACAGAAGCAAGAGACTGGAAACAATTCCTCTAGATTTATTGACTATTGAATATGTCAATAGACCTACTCCAAGTATTAGCTTGGATAATGAAGTTAAAGACATGTCTGAAGATGAGTCAGGGCAATCAGAACATCAATCTTAGAATTCGGATCATTCTGAAAATGAATCCTAAAACAGAAATGAGAACCCAGAAAAGGTAATCAATCAAGTAATTAAAGAGACTGAGATGCAAGATAAAGGAGAAAGTAATGGAACAGAACCATCTTCCCAAGAAGTTCAACACAATAAAGATACACTTGATCAGTTAGAAAAATCTTAGCCAAAGGATTTGAAGAGTGAATGGGATAAGTTTTCTAAGGCAATAAAAACTCCTCAAACAAATACTAATACTAATCAATCTACCAGTTTTCATACGCTAGAACATTCTCAAAATTGAGTGGAAATTGTTACTTTGCTACAACAATTTCCTGAAACTTATGATTGAGAGATCACTTCGGCATATCCTATAGAGAATATAGTGTTACAATATGAGGAAATCCCTTCATTGGATGTCTTCTACAATCCTAGTCATAAGGATGTAGTCAAGAGGAGAAAAAGGAGAAGAATTGATGATACAGTCTCAAGCCTTACAAATGAATCTATTGACGTTTTAATTAAGGATCCCCTAGTTGATCCCACTGAACATTTAACCAAGCTATCACAATTTGTAGAGGCATATGCTACTTCCACTATTGATAAAGCCACTGAATTTCAAATGTTACCTGAAGTAGAAAGAAGATAAAATACAAGATTTAGAGAGACTGTTAGATCAAGAAAAGTCCTATTATTGGCGGTGGTGCTTCATAAAATGAATAAAATGGTTAATCAAAAAGGTAAAGGTAAACAAATATATCAGTCAGACTCCAACAAGAAAATGGAATTGAAGATTTCCCAATTTCAAAAATATTTCAAAATTCTAAAATTACAACATCAAGAACAACTCACTAAGAAGGAAACACAACTAGAAGTAGCAATACATAGATTACAAAGCCATACACAGCTATATAACTTCATAAAGGAAGCATTGGATGTCAATGCTAAGTTAAAGAAACAACAAGAAGTATTTTTCCAACAAGGTTCTATCACTAGCTCTTATTGTGACTCAAGTGAAATACTGATCCAACAAGTAGCTACCCAAAAACTTGAGTGTGAGAAGATTGAGAATAAAACCAATGAACAAATTCAATGGAAAGCATCAAACTCAAAAAAGAAATTTGATCTACCCCAGATAGATAAATTCCACAAGGAGATCTTATTTAAGGATTGGGAAGCACAGATAAAGCAAGCAGAGAAAGAAGCAACGAAAGCATCAAGGTTAACAAAGGAAATTACCGAATTTGTATGTGAACAAATTTTGAAAGAAGGACTTATCAAAGAGTGCACGTCTGAAGTGCTCTCAGAAATCAAGCAGCTAGAAACATAATGGAAACAAAAGGCAAAAATGCAGGAAGAAATGATTAAAAAAATAAATAAGTTTGATCAAGAAAATTATTGGAATTTTATGATCAAACCTTATCATCAGTACTAAACCCTGCAGTCTTTAACAGATTCAACAAAAAAATCATAGCCAACACTCTCAAATGCAGTATTCAAGGGACAGGTCAGATCAAGCATTTTGCAGCAAGCTCAACACAAACCTATGCTATATATTTGTCAACTTTGGGATCAAAACCAAATGAAAGGTCATAATTCATAGTTATATTGTTACTTTATTTTCCTAGATTGTAGTTAAAGTTTGTCTTACGAGGATGGTTGTTTGACACCTCCTCTATTTTTATGTAATAATCTATTTTTAAACATAGTTAGTTTAGTATTTAAACCCCTCTCGTGCATTTAGAGAAGGGTCTAGAAATTTGTCAAAAACATTTTCAAAGAATGCACTTTTGTAAGTTTGTGAATGCTTTGATGAATTAATGGAACACAATATGTTATCTTTTGACATTTGAAGCTGTTTAACTGATGTTGCACTATTGTGCTCTTTAAATTGCTTGAAAGTGAAGAGAAGCAGAAATCTACTATCATTTTACATGAGTATAACTTCGTACATATGGTACTTCTATTCACTTGTATTAAGTTTTTCTTTATAGATTGACAGTCGTCTTTTTATTGCATTATATATTTGAAACTTCATTATAGATGAATGTTAAATGCACTTCTGTACTAATATTTGTCTATGATTTCTTATTGTATATATAATCACATATATGTATGCGATATACTTTTCACAATTATTCTAATCAAACTATTTTGTTAGAAGAATCATCTTTACATAATTTTCATCTCTTTCAACTGTTAAATAATCTACATTACTAATAGTTGAAAGATATCTCTTTAGATCACATAAAGGAAGAAACACCCCAAGAATAAGTAGAATAGATAGTGCTAGATAGATGCATATGGTAGATTAGAATCATTTTCCATTGTATAATATATAATAAAAACACACCCCAAATCGTCTTTATTGGGAAACTGGTCCCACTATCCCCAGTCAGAGCCACTACGCCACACAGAAAAGGAGTTTCTTTAAGGTCCAGACTGGGTGGTTTTCCCCCATGTTGTGGAAACTTAATTCCGAGGCCTCAATATTTTGGCACTAGAAGGAGGGCCTTGTGAATGGCAAGAAGGTCTAATCAATCTAAAGGTCAATCTAAAAGTCTCTCTCCCTCTATATCCCCATCAACTTCCAGAAAATTATCTAGATCTGCATCTTTAAAATACAAAGTTGAACATCCTTCTCCTAAGTCTCCTAGTGATACTCAACCCATACTGTCTCCTGATTTTCATCAAAATTCCCCCAAAGTTCAGTATTTGATAGAAAAGTTAGAGAGAGTATCCATTTCTGCTGGAAATCCTGAATCTTTTCAAACATCTGAGATTAGTATTTCGTCTTCTTTATAACCTAGAAGAATATTAACCCAATCAGAAATTCAAAAGACATGAATCCTTCCTTTTGAATTTCCCATCAATAGTTCTCAAAGGAGAATAAAGAGGACTCAATCAGAGTCAATCACTAGTGAGATATTATCCCATTCACCTCCATTACCTCCGCTCACTTCCACCACTTCCATTCCAATAATTAGTGTTACTTTAACTAGTTCCAGTATTCAGACTATTATCCCTTCAACTAGTTCTAGCACTCAGCTTGCCTCTTCTTCAACTCAAACTCAATCCATCACATCCACCCAAGGTCCAATGGCAAGCCAAGTACCTCCACCAAATGTACACCCATGGAACAATCCAGGGGCCGTAAATATGCCCGCTCCCGTTCATGCTCTACCAAAATCACCTGAAATATGGTTACCTAAATTTAATCCTGATAATGGTATTCCAGCTAAAGAACACATTCATAATTATATGTTAGCCATCAATTTAAAATAATTAGTTGAAGAGGATTGTGTTGTATGATTATTTCCATACACTCTCACAGGATCTGCAGGATCCTGGTATTTTTCACTGCCTTGCCACTCTATAACTAGCTGGAATATGTTTGAAGAACAATTTCAAGCTAATTTTGGGGATGATAGGACCATTGCAACACTCATCAATGATTTATCAAATCTAAAGGCTAAATTCGAGGAGAAAATAAAATATTTTAATTTAATATTTAATAAATTGCTCAATAAAATTCCTACTACATCAGTTCCTTACACAGAAGTTTAAATTAAGTGGTATATTTCATATCATCCATCCAATATAGCCATTTTTGTTGATAGATAAAAATTTCTGACACTTACAGAAAACATGAAGGAATCTTTGTCTGTAGAGAAACACATAATCGCTCTTGAGAAGAAGAATTCCCAAGAAGATAGGAAATCAAAGAAGGTATCTTTCAAAAATGATTCAAAAAATAAGCTATCTAAAGACCCTTTTTATGTAAAAGGATTTCAAAAAGTTTTAAAGACTATGAAAAATGAGATGGAAGATATCTAGAAACAAGTCGTTGAAAGTTCTAGCTCAAAAAAGACTTTTAGACCCTTCAAGAAAGGTCAGCTCTCTAATACTCAACCACCGAATATCATATCTAACGCTAAGTCTGATCAAGATATAGAGGAAGAGAAAACAAAGGAAGAAGAAAATGAAGAAGAAGAAGAAGTTGAAATAAATGGAATGTGGGATTTCATTCTACCAAATGAAGAACAACGAGAAGCTTTACCTGTGGGTACAAGGAGCAAAAATACTACTGAAGCAATGCAGCCCAATCAACAACATAAGAATTCAACACCTATTAAGGATAAAACGCTAAGTAAAAAGTCTACTTATAATGCTACACAAAAAACTCCTGTTACTTCAGATACTCCACCTACATCAAAGACAATGGTAGTTTCAGACACTATTGAGTATAATGTAGCTGAAGATATGAAGAAAACCAAGGCCAACATTTCAATTCATGAACTTACTAAATTAAAGCAGCAACAGAAAATATTACTTAGAGACTTGAATGCGGTTCTTGCTTCAGCCTTACCTGCTCCAGTATTAGTCCAAGCTGCTAATGAAATGGGTAAACCACCCTCTCCTTCAACTAAAATAGATGCTACAGGTTTGATTGTGATGGGCGGTCGATCCATCTATCATACTCCTCCATTTCTCTTAACCCGTGAGATCTATAATAAAAATGTCCACAATTGTTTAATGGACTCAGGGGCTTCCTCTAATATAATTCCATATTCATTCTATGCTAAGTTGAACATAACTCCTCAGAGTTCTCCTATTCATATAGTACAACTTGATAGAACTAGAGTAGAGGTTGTGGGAGAAATAAATTTTGTTTCTATCATATTGTCATCAAATCCCAAGGTTGCTCAAATAATCAATATATTGGTGGCTGATATTCCTGAGTTTTATGGTTTAGTATTAAGAAGAGACTATTTGAAAAAATTCATGGATATTTTGCAGCAGACTAGTCACATATGTGGCTACCATACAATGGAAAGCCAAATCAAATCCAGGTAGACCGTGAAAAGTTCATGAAACATACAATCACCGATATTGAAGGAATAAATGAGGCAGTAGCATTCAATAATAATATTATTGGAAATTACTCAGCAGAATCATTTTTGGGAAATTTTAATGCTCAACCATCACCCTTTTTCGATAATGCAGTTATTTCTCAGATCGAGAAATTTTCCCAGACATACATTTCTAAATGTAAAATTTTTGTAGATAAACCAGTATTTAATTTTTTATTTTGACGGTTCTAAATTTGAAGATGGTGCAGGAGCTAGTTGTATTTTAATAAGCCCAGAAGGAGAAAAAACCATGTTATCTTGTAGACTTGAATTTGATTGCACAAACAATATAGCCGAATACAAAGCATTAGTCCAAGGTTTGTACAAAGCAATTGATCTGAACATCAAATATCTGAAAGTCCTAGGAGATTCGGAAATCATTTTTAGACAGGTAAGAAATACCATTCATTGTAATTCTGTACATTTAAAGCGTTACCAATCATTAGTCCAAGAATTGACCATTCATTTCTTAGCCTTCAATATTTCTTTCGTGCCTAGAATATAGAATGCTAGTGCAGATCTACTAGATAATGTAGCATCGAAGTTAATTCCATCTCAAGAGTTTAGTCCCGATAGATTTTCCATTGAATTAATTTTTAAACCATATGTTCCTGACAATATTACCAATTGGAGAGTATTATATAATGATTCAAATATCACAGATTTCCTAACATATGAAGGATCTTATGATAGTCAAATTTTGGATGAAAATGAACATGGCACTCAGATAAAGGAAGAACAATACGAAAATCCAATTCCTAAGTCAATTTTCAAGTTAGAAGACCTCTATGATCTAAAAGATGGGTTTAAAAGGGTTACTAACTCAAAAACTCAAAGTTCTACCTTAATATTTGAGTTAGTAAATCTTGGAATTGATGATAAACCTCAAAATGCCAATTTAGGTCTTGGTCTATCTTCCAACGAAATATTGTCATTTATCAGGTTGTTTAGAATGTACAAAATTTTTTTTGCTTGGGATTACACTGATCCTAAAACATATGAAACTTTTTTGATTCAACACACAATTCCTGTGATTTCATATGAGAAACCTATACAACAAAAATTGAGGAAGATTCACTCGAATATTGAAAATCAAATCAAAACATAACTAAACAAACTCTTCAAAGAAAAAATCATATTTACAATTAGACATTCTAAATGGGTTTCAAATTTGGTTCCCGTCAGGAAGAAAAATGGTGATATTATAATTTGTATTGATTTTAGGAATTTAAACAAAGTATGTCAAAAGGACAATTTTCCATTACCAACCATGGAACAAGTACTGCAAACAGTAGCTGGTTCTGAACTTATGTATTTTCTAGATGGATTCACGGATATAACCAAATTCTCATACATCCAGATGATAGATTAAAGACTACATTCGGGACTAAGTGGGGAACCTATGCCTATCAAAATATTCCATTTGGGTTAATTAATGCAGGTGCTACTTTTCAGAGATCTATGGACACAAATTTTAGGGGGCTTATCAATAAATTAGTGGTTATTTATTTAGATGACATTACAGTATTTTTTAAACAAGAAACCACTCATGTGAAAGACCTAAAGCAAGTCTTTGAGCTATGTAAAATGCATGGGATCTCATTAAATCCAAAGAAGTAATTTTTTTATTTAGATGAAGGAAAAATTTTAGGATTCAGTGTGTCAAAGAAATTTATCTATATTGATCCTGAAATAATTGAAGAGATTAAAAGAATTCCTTTCCCTCATAAAAAGAAATCTATGCAGTCGTATCCTGGACAAATAAATTTTGTAACAAGGTTTGTCCCTGACTTTTTGCAAATAGTTTTACCATTACAAAACATGATTAAGAAAAATTCAGTCTTTAAATGGGGACATAATGAAAGAGAAGAATTTGATTTAATAAAATAATCCATTATCAATGCTCCATTCTTAACTACCCCCATTTTTCTTAATCCTTTTACTTTATATACTTTTTCATTAGATACGTCATAGGATGTTGTTTTAAAACAGCTTAATGACCAACAAATTGAATCACCAATATCATTTTTTAGTTCCAATTTGGAAGGTGTAGAATTAAATTGTTCATCTGTCGAGAAGCAAGCATTTGTTGTCTTTAAGGCTATAAATCATTTCATGCCATTTCTCCTAAAAACTCGCACCAAAATAATAGTTCCATTCTCTGCAGTGAGACAACAGTTAATGCAAAGAGAATTAGGAGAGAAAAGGGCTAACTGAGTTACTGCTTTAAAATAATATGATGTAGAAATTAGACCCTCTAAAATTTTTAGAGGTCAAGGTTTTTGCAGAATGCTAATAGGAGCATCACATTTATCATCAGAATAAGGTTCAGGTAACAATGTACAAATATCAGAGGTAAGCCTCAACGATGTGCAATCTCAATACGCTGATCTCATATTTTCTTTCAAAAATGGATATGCCCCAACCCAATTCAGTTATAAAACAAAATGTTCTTTGAGATTAAAGGCCAAGTAATATGAATTAATCAATGATGTATTGTTTAGGAGAAACTTTGATTCTGTGCTATTAATATTCTTAGAAAAATCTGAAGCAGAGAAAGTCTTGCAGGAACTCCATGATGGACCAACTGGAGGACATTTTGGAGGAAATACAACAGCACACAAAATCTTGCATGCAGGTTACTATTGGCCTACACTTTTCAAAGATGCTCATGAATATGAAAGAAAATGAAAAGTGTGTCAAAGTGCATATGGAAGACAAATGAAACCAGCCTTCCCATTACACCCAGTTAATATCGAACAACCATTTGAACAATGGGGATTAGATATAATCGGTGAGATCATTCCTAACTCTTCCAAACAGCATAAATATATTCTCACAACTACATATTATTTTACTAAATGGGTGGAAGCAATTCCATTGAAGGTATCCAACTCTGAGAATATTATTGATTTCATTGACCAATTTATCATAACTAGGTTTGGTTTACCTACTGCTTTAATGTTCGATAATGCATATTATTTCTCAGGAACTGCCATGATAGAATTTTCAATCAAATAAGTATTCTACAGATTATTATATGCAATGAAATGGTTTAGTACAATCCACTAACAAAAACCTGATTAGAATCATCAAACAAAATGTTGATCAAAACCAACAAAATTGGCAAAAGTCATTAATCTTTTCTATTTGGGTAGACTGAATAACTCAGAAAGCTTCTATTGGCACTTCTCCATTCAATCTTGATTATGGAAAAGAATTTGTTCTTCCTACCAATGTATTTATTCCTTCTCTTGCCTTATTTCAATTTATTGATGAATCTCCTTCTTTTTCCTTACAAGTAAGACAATTCCAAATTCTTAAACTTGAAGAAGAAAGAGAAAAAACTAAACATACTCATGCACATCATCAACAGATATTAAAATCTTCATTTGATTCAAATTCTGTTACTCCAAAATATTTCAAATTGGTGATATGGTATTGAAATGGGATAAAGAACATGAGGAAAAAGGTAAACACACTCAATTTCAAAAACTATGGCTAGGTCCATTTCAAATAATTGAAGAAATAGGCCCATCAACATTTTTATTGCAATATCTATCAGGCAAAAGAGATTATTTTCATGTTAATGGGAATATTTTAAAGAAATACTTTTCATAGGAGGAAACCCCTTCTATCCCATGTATACTAGTCTCTTTTTCTTTTCCTTAGGAAAATAAAACTCGAGTAGTATTGATTTTTCTCTTTTCAAATAAACATCTCAGATAATATTTTTGATGTATCGCTTATATAAATAAGAATTGTTAAGGAAACAATAGAAATATTCGAAAGACAAATAGATTCTATTTTCACTGAAAGATACAATTTCACTGAAGTTATTTATTCTATGAATAACTCTCATCTTTATAAATCACGGTTATTCTGTTAACAGTAAAGAAAATAACATTTAACATAGTAAAGAATCTTTTACAGAGAAGCAATCTAAAACTAAAAATCATCATCCAGAATCCTCAAATGGACCAATGATTCACCCCATCTGGAAAAAATTATCAATTTTTAGTAAGAAATTCAAAAAATATTATACTGTAAGAAAATTAAAAGATAATAAGTCTCATCATGAGCTTGTTTACCATGTTCATAGGGAAATAGTTGAACTGACATTACCAATACTGCCTACCAAAATAGGGTAATGACTTGAGATTATATCAAGAGGACAAGGGGTCAAATCAAGAGCCAGCTTGATCAGTTTAATTACAATTAGTGAATGGAATTGTCAATATTTGGTTACCAAGCCAAGACAATGGCTTTTAAGTAAATAAAATACAACAAAAAAAAATCTACAAAACAGAAAAGAAATTTTCAAAAAAGATCAAGTGTACAAGGTTGGAATTTATTTTTGAAAATAGAAATAAAGACTGGATGGGACAATGAATCATTGTTGGGTAAAAGGTAACCCTTCCAAGAGCTTAAATTTCCTATTGGATCAAAGGCTCTACATGTGATAAAAGAGTAAATACTTATAAAGCTAATTTGTAAGAGCCACCTGCTTTATCTTTTTGAATTGAGTAAAGACTGATATAGATTCTCATACTTTTATTTTTTAAAAGAGGAATTATTATGAATTATAATTAAGAGATATTTTTTTGCTGAGTGAGATATTATTTATTTGAAATTCATTCCTACAACTATTTTTATTTAAAAAAGGTTTTTAGAAATTTCAAAAAGTTAGTCAAAGATAGCTGATTCTCCCAAGTGAATCGCCAATCATTGTGCTATAAAACAACCCCCATTTATTTTTACTAAATGGGGACCCCTTAAAAATAAATAGGAAATTTATTTTGTTTAATTTTTAACTTAAGTAAAAAAACTTTAGGAATTAAAGTTTCTTTTTCTTTTCCACTTTCATTCCTTAGCCCACATCACAATGCGCATAGCGTACGAACTTAAACAACTTAAAACATATTAAACCTTGTGGGCTGCGATATGTGCTAAAATATTTCTGAAGTTAGATAAAACTCTTATTGCAAACGCTTTAAACGTCGTTTTTAATTAAAATCACATTGTGCCTTATAAAACGATCAAACTTATAGACAATTCGGTAAGAATTGTGATTAAACGTACTTGATGAACCAATAAAGAAATAAACATAAAACTCCAAAGTCTGATAAATCCCAACGTCTTGATTGCTTAAAGCGCATTTCGCATTTCGCAGGACATAACTAAAAGAAAATTTATTACCACATAAAAATTGCGATGTGCGATTTGCACAGATCGCATTTCGCGAGATTTATTGGTAACATCATAAATGGAAATAGTTATAAGTTGCGATATGTGATGAACTGGTAGTTAATTTATCAAGCATACGAAATGATTCATGTCAAATCAAACTGAATATGAGATCTAACGTCTTAAATTGATTGATAGACATTTCAGGTGAAGGTGTAAGAGATTTGATTTAAAAGATTATCGGTGATTAACAACATTTAATAGGAGTAAGTTTTGATAGATTAATATCTACTTCGAGCATACTTGAAATGATTGGACGCCGCATTTGTTTTAATTCTATCCGCCTCTTTGTTCTCTATATTTTTAATGTTTGCTCTGTTCGCTTGAAATCAGGAAACCACTTAACGGAGCAAGGAAAATAGAAATGAGAAAGAAAGGCAAAGGGATTGCCCAAACATCACCTACCGAAGGCTCAGATATGTCTCCCCTATTCTCAGATACCATTTGCAACAAGGATTTCGAAAGTTCTTCATGGGAGGCAATGTATAAGCTTTTCGAGGATGAAAACCCAAGGGTAATAATCAGAGTTGCTACAGCAGGTGCATCAGTTCCTTCATATTTGACCTATTTCGATGTTGCATGTTCATTCATTCATAAGGTAGTAGCAAGACAAAATATTATCCCCTATACAGATATGGTTAAGTGGGTAATTGACCACTTGAATGTAGAAGATATAACATTTAAGGATTTAAAGGGTGAGAATATCGGTTCATTCAGGGAAGAATATTTGAGGGCAATGTACCACTTACCCATCCCACAACAAAACTATGAAAAAGCTTTTCTTCAAAGCTTTAGAACAAAAAATATAGACCTGATGAAATTCATAAAGGAATGGAAGGATGACCAAGGAAATCTTAAACGAGATAAACTCAGTACGTACCCAATAGCACATATTCATTCCCCTTACTGCTATGCTACCAGTATGTTTTGTAGATTATTTTCAAAACCTGATACCACTACGTTTTCTGTAGATTGGGTCCCATTAATTGACGCAATTGTCAATTCCTTAATCTTAAATTGGGAAAATATCCTATCTAATTATTTAGCCAGAGTATCATGAAGTATAGGAGTAAAATAAGTGTTTCATCTATACAAATACCCCCCTTTTACATGAGTGCGTATGTCATGGACACAATTTTATTTTCTTCTAGTTTTCCTACCATGGGATGAAAATGGACAACCCAAGACCCTAATCCAATCCACATTTACCACAGAGCCATTTGGGAATCATATTTCCATCTGCATTTTTACAAAAAATTTCATAGATTCATGTTTCCTATGCACCAGATTATATTCAATGATAACGCCCTTAGGGATTCCAAAGAGGCTAGTATAGACATTTTGCCCGTTGCTATATGGTTTGCGGAGGAAAGTTTCACTTATGTCAGATTTTTTGGTAGTTATGCTTCTCCTCACGTCCTGCCATATTATGTTCCTGACAAGTTACTTGCTAGAGAGATTTCCTACCAACTTGTTGTAAATGGTATTTCAAAACAGCTTAAAGATGCTACGAAGGTCGTTTGGCCTAATTTTCCTTTACAGTGCGGTACTTTTGTGCACTTTTTGATATTTTTTATGCCTACAAGGAAGTTTCAAATGTTAATTTCTTTCAAGGTATTGAAAAGTTTTCAAATGTACTAAATTTTGCATCTAGTCAACTCAATCAAGATGACTTGGAAGCTTTCCAAGCATATAGAAGTAAGAGACTGGAAAGGATCCCTACGAATTTATTGACTATTGAAGATTTCAACATACCTACTCCAAGTATTAGCTTGGATAATGAATTTTAAAATACATGAAGATGAGTCGGGCAATGGAACATCAATCTCGGAAATTTGGTTCATTTTGAAAACATAAATGAGAACCCAAAAAGGTAATCAATCAAGTAATTAAAGAGATTGAGATCTGAAAGAAAGGAAAAATTAATGGGATAGAATCATCTTCCCGAATTTCATCACAACAGGACTACACACGATTAATCGAGAAAAATCCTAGAGCCCAAAAGGATTTGAGCAGGTGAATGGGATAAGTTTTACAGAAGTAAAACCCCTCAAAAAAAAATCCTAATACTGATCAATCTACTAGTTTTCAAACATGAGAACATTCTCGAAGTTAGTGGAAACTATTGCTCCACTCTGATAACAAGTTCACAGAAACTCACTGGTGAGAGATCATTAGAAACATCCTACGGAGAGAAAATGAGTGTTCATTAAGGAAATCCCTTTCTTGGATGTCTTCTACAATCCTCCTCATAAGGCTATAGTAAAGAGAAGAAAAAGGGAGAAAGGAATTGATGATATAGTCTCAAGTCTTACAAATGAATATGTAGGCGTTTTATGGAAGGATCCTCCTAGGCGATCCTGCTAAACATTTAACCAAGCTATCATAGTTTGTAAGGGCATATGCTCTTGCCACTGTTGATGAGGCCATTGAAGTTAAAATATTCTGAAACGGAAGAGAAAATAAAATACAAGATTTAGAGAAATTTGTTAGAACAAGAAAATTATAACTCCAACGAAAATGGAATTGAAGATGTCCCAATTTCAAAGGATTTTGAAGAGTTAAATTATGACATCAAGTACAACTCAGCAAAGTATTTTCCAACAAGCTTCTATTGCTAGCTCTTATTCTGACTCAAGTGAAATCTTGATCAACAAGTAATATCTGAGAAACATGAGTGTGAGAAGATTGAAAATCAATGGCAAGCATTAGAATGAGAAGAGAGTGATCACGAAGGGTAGATAAATTCCACAAGGAGATCCTATTTAAGGATTGGGAAGCAGAGACAAAGCAAGCATAAAAAGCGGCGGTGAAAGCATCAAGGTTAACGAAGGAAATTACTGAATCTTTATGTGGCTTGATTTTGAAATTAGAACTTATCAAAAGAATGCCGTCTAAAGTGCTCTAAAGGAAATAAGCTGACTAGAAACACAATGGAAACAAAAGGAAAAAATGTAGGAATAAAAGCGATTAAAAAAGTAAATAAATTTGATTAAGAAAATTATTGGAATTTTTCTAATCAAACCTTATCATCAGTACCAAACCACAGCAGCTTTAATGGATTGACAAAGCGATCATGACCATCCTCTCAAATGAGGTATTGAGGAATGGTCAGATCAAGGATATGAACCATTTCAGCTCAAACCTATATGCTAGATATTTGTCAACTTAGGGATCAAATCAAATGAAAGATCAAGAATTCATAGTTATATCGTTACTTTATTTTCCTAGATTGTAGTTAAAGTTTGTCTTCTGAGGATGGTTGTTGAAACCTACTCTATTTTAATATAATAATCTATTTTAAAACATATTTAGTTTAGTATTTAAACCCCTCATGCATTTAGAGAAGGGGTCCAAAAATTTGTCAAAAACATTTGCAAAGAATGCACTTTTGTAAGTTTGTGAATGCTTTGATGAATTAATGGAACACGTTGATCTGTTATCTTTTTGAAATTTGATTTTAGCTGATGTTGCACTATTTTAATCTTTAAATTGCTTTAAATTGAAGAAGTAGAGATATACTATCAATTTACATGAGTATAACTTTGTACATATTGTACCTCTATTCACTTGTATTAAGTTTTGTTTTCTAGATTATTGATCATCTTTTTATAACATTATATATTTAAAACATCATTATAGATGAATGTTAAATTTACTTAGGTACTAATATTTATGGAGTGATTTCTTATTGGATATATAATCACGTATTAATGTGATAATAACACTGCAATCGCTTCTAATCAAACTATTTTGTTAGAAGAATCATCTTTACATAATTTTCATCTCTTTCAAACGCTTTAATTAATCTTCATTACTAATAGTTGGAGGATATCTCTTTAGATCGCATAAAAGGAAGAAACACCTCGGGTATATAGTAGAATAGATAGTGTTGAATGGATACGTATGACACGATTAAAAATAATTTTCCATTGCATGTTATATAACCAAACACACCCCAAAATCATCCTTATTGAAGCGGGTCCCACTATCCCTAGTGAAGCTACTACACCAAACGGAAGGAGCTACTTTAAGGTCTAGAACGGGTGGTTTTCCCCCATGTTGTGGCAAGCTGAATTACGAGGCCTCGGCTTCATTTACCTTTGCTCTTTGTTTCCATCAAAGGACCGGGAAAATTCTAATGTTACGGGCGAGTCAAACCCATCGAACTTGAGCGAGGCGGGAGAAATCCTTATTCTTTCAATAGAGGAAGACTATTCATGTACTCGACTATACGATTGACTTCCTTGAAAACCATGGTTTGATTCGAATAGGTTCCATCCCTCATTCGAATTCACTTGATTCTCTTACCAAAAATCAAAAGGATCACACAACCAGAGATAATTTAAGAGTTGTGTCCAAAATATTTTATAATTTTGCCGAGCTAACTAGTGCGATATATTGGCCACCCTCCAACAATCACACTCCCATCATTCACAAAAAAGTTGTAGTCTTGAAAAGGATGTGAGTACGGCACCATCTGACATACATGTAGTAATGATCATTCTTTGGAGAGTTTGTGAGTCCATGGTGATAAGCAATGCAAGGTATGATGTATGATCAGATCATCATTAATTGGTGACAAAGTTTTAAAGGTAAACACGGGTTATGGGAAAATTTCTCACCACACTCCTCGATTAAATCATGATTTGTATAAGGTACACATAATAGTTATAAGATAATATTTCATAACTTAAATGATCTTGTAGTTGAAAAATTCTTTCTTACTTTAGTAGTGATGAAAACAAGTCTAATCACAATAGAAAAAACCAAACAGATACCATAATTTCAAGTAGTGCGATCATCTTATTCCTAGACAAAATTTTATAACAAATAAAAGTAGGCTTTCTACACATTCCTGCTGCTTGGGCATTCTTTGCACCACAATATACATTTTTTCACTAAAGACCACCATTTTTCCTACACCGAACACGTGTTTACGCACTCAGTGGCAGTGTGTATTCATGCCTTGGATATTCATCTTAGGCACACATTCTTGCACTAGGTACATTTGTATGGAAGTAGAAAAAAAAAATTCTAATAAAATGAAATTTATAAGGCTAGATCTACAGAAAGATTTGTTGAATTCCAAAGGAGGTTTTATTCGCAGTTCTTGGTATTAATACATGCCTTCGATCTTATTCATGAACTCACATGAGATCACATATTATGGTCCATGAGGAGAGAAAATAAGTAGAAAGATAAATTTTTAGAATGGGAAGGAGATTACGACATGGAATTCAAGAGTGAGATTATCAAGGGGATATATATCGAAAAATGGATTTGGGAAAAAAACCCGGGGGAAGAGAGGGTAAAATGAAATTGGATGGGGAAAATTTCCATTTGAAAGAAGGGAGTGGTAAATCATGGGATGAAGAAAAAATGAATGGAATCATGAAAAATGGGACAGAAGAAGGGTAGAATTTCACCTCAAAAATTTGCATGAATAGTGCGAGTCAAAAATAAATGTAGTGGGAATTGAGCGTTGCTTGTATAAAAATTTATGTGTAATTTGTCCCAAACTTAGATAAGGGAGCTTGGTTCCTTGCACTTAAACTGCTTCTTCTTGGTGGCAGTTAGCACATATAAAGATCAAAAAGCTGACATTTTATTAAAAAATTGATCCTCCTACTAGCATCTTTAGTTTTAGGATGATCATTACGTAATTATGTCGATGGCCAGTTTCAATCATAGGAAAAAAAAATCTTTTGTTTTTTATTTTTGTCACCATTTTTTTTAAGAAAGAATCAAATTTGGAGTAGGTTGGCGCGGCACCTCATCTTTACTTCTACTTGTTGTTGTGCTTGATGCATGAAATATTCCTTTGAGGTGAAAAATATACTTTAAGTTTATGCCCATTCACAAAGGAATACCGAATCTCGCCCATCAATAGTTTTTATTTCTACCGCTCTATTCTCAAAATTTTAACCACTTCATAAAAAGATCCCATCTAGCATGTGTGGAATTTACCTTTGAAATGTTTAAATGTAGAATCATAAAAGTACCTAATCACTTGGTTGGAAATTCTTGTTTGATAGACTTTTCATGCCACTTCTTGCATTGTTTTTTAACTAACACATTTTGCTTAACAAGATCCCTTCAAACTCATCTAACTCATTTCTTGTAATATTAGGCGATGTTGTTGTGCTTCTAAGAAGGTCTAACCCCGATTGAGCTGCGTTATGAATTTTTTGATTTGGAACTCCTATGTCGGAAAAAGTTTGTTTCATTTTGACTCATATGGTGTGTGTCCATGTTGTACCTCCAAAGTGGTTGATATGCCCGCAAAGGCTTCCAGAAATCTACTAGCCCAATTCGCTTCCCATGCATATTCACTGTTTGGTAGGGATGGACTTGATCACCTTGTTTTTGGATTCCACACGGCCATTTCTTGGGTAATCTTGTGTAGACTCTTGTGCCGAATTTTTTGTATTGATCCATCACACTGTACCCATATTAGAATAAAATGCGGTCCATTGTTGAAACAATCTCTCTAGGCACACAAAATACGTAAATATCTTAGTAAATAACTGATCAATAACAAATTTTTAGGTAGAAAAATAAATATCTTTAGCTTCCATTTTGTAGCAAAATACATGCAAACCAAGATATTATTTTTATTTAAAGATGTCGGATTTATAGGTCCTATGAGATCAATAGCCCACATTTTCAAAGCTCGATCTCATAATCTGAGGACATAAAGGAATTTCATTAGCTTGGCTTTAGTTGGCTTAATTCGTGACAACTATCACATCACTTGACATATTTTTGGCATCCTTAAACAAGGAAGGCCATAAATAACTTCGACTTGTAGAATCTTGTATGCGAGTCCTCTTATCAACAAAATGGCCTCTGCAAGGTTCATCATGAGCATATTTCAAGATTTCAAACACTTCTTCCTCTCTTACACATCATGAATAATAAAGTCAGTCGGCTTTGTAAAGAGATCTCCTTGGACCCAAGAATATGCCAACACTTTTTTAGTATGGCATTAAAACTATACGAAGTATATAAGTGAGGTGGTGTCTTTCAGTGACTAAACAATTGGCTATGTCAGCAATCCACGGGGATTTTTTGACACATCAAAAATATATGTTCGTCGGGGGAAATCATCAACAAAGAAATTAATTCACTAGGATTTATTTAATCTAGAAATATAATCGGCTACAACATTAGATTTTCTGTTCTATCAGCAATAGTAACCTTAAATTCTTGCAACAGAGTAACCACCCTAGTCACTCTACCGCTAGTCAATGGTTTATTCATCAAATATTTTATTAACGAGAATGATCGGTATACACAAAGAATTCATATCATGTAATGTAGTGTTTGAATTTATTAATAGCAAAAATCAAAGCTAAAAACTCTTGTCTTAGGTTGTGCTAATAGAAGTATCTAAGGCATCGGAGAAATATGGAAGGGACCAATTAGGTCCTCTCAAAACTGGTGCATGTACTAATTTTTTTCCTTTAATATCCTAAAATATTGTTGGCGAGATGTGGCAAAGAAAACTCATTTATCCTTAGCTAATAATCGAAATAGGGGTAGTTGTCTGGAAAAGTTCTCAATGAATCTCACATGGTAGCACACTGTGTCTAGAAAACCTCACTTCCATTTGTCTTTTGGGCGGAAGAACACAAATAACCTTTATCTTAGGTGGGTCAACTTGGATACCTTTCTCGGAAATGAGGTGGCCAAGAACTACTCTGTTTACTGATATTCACACTTTTTTTCATGAAAGCAAGGTGATCTTCTTGAAATGAAGTGCCTCATATTTTTAGGGCTTCTAAAAATGGACCACCAAATACAAAAAATTCATCCATATATATTCTAAACACTCAAGATCAGAAAAAATAGCCAAAATCGCCCTTTGAGAAGGTGAATTACAAGGGCATTACATAGCCCAAAGGGAGGCCTCATTATTAAAATTCCCCCAGTGGGCAGCTATGAAATGTGGTCTTATCTTGATCCTTGGGTACGATCTATGTTGGTTATGCTTAGCTAAATCCATCTAAAAAGAGAAAAGTACTTTTACCAGCAAGGTATCAAGCACCTAATCGATGAAAGGAAGGAAAGTAATCCTTGAGAGTGGCTTTTATTCAATTATCATGGTCGATAAAAATGTGCCATCTCCCATCTTTCTTCGGGACTAAAACCAATGGGAAAGACCCGGCCACGACTATGAGATATGGGATAAATAAAATGAGCATCTGGGGTTTGTCGTTTTCCTTCACAACTTCTCTTAGAGTGGGTTCATAAGCCTTTAGGTTTGTGGATGAGTCAGGCCCTCCACAAGATATAAATATGATGAGTGCGGGTTTAAGGAGGGATGCCTTTCATGTCTTCATATCCCCATGCAAAGGCATCAAGATGGTTTTGCAACAAACTCTAAAAGGCTTGCTCTTGTTGCAGGATGAATCCGGAGTCGAGCTAATATGTAAATATTTTCACGGACTTAATTTCAACAAGAGTGGTTTCCGGGTCCAAGAGTATAAGAGATATTTGCTGAATCTTATGGTAAGGAAGGTTGGGAATCATGACTTTCTGAAAATGCAGAGACTAAGATTTGACACAATGATTCAAAGTTTGGCATTGTATCTAGATTATTAGTCTCGTATGATGATGTATCATAGAAATTAGTGAATCTCCTCATCCCAGCAGCCTTAATCTATCCATGGAGTATCTTGAAGCTCTGAATGAATGCGCGGTGGATACAAGGTGACATTCTTCCTAGAATATCCATGGGGAGATGTACATGTTGCCAAATGGAATCCAATGGCATAATCATCGGTCGTAGCAAGCCATGGTCGTCTAAGATTGGGGGATGTCCTCCACATGATTATTTGGTGGAAGCACAAAGAAATGCATGATATTCCCAATAATCTATCGGGAACAACCACACATCGTCAACACTCCTCACGGCTTGATTATAGATCTATTTTCCAATTCAAGCACGGTACGAGTAGGATGAATATGGAAAAACCCAATTTGATCCATGGTTTGCTTGGTCATAACATTAATGGATGCCCCTAGGTCTATAAGAACATTGGAGACAAGGACATCACCTATGTTGTTAAAGACAAGCGGGTTTCCCGAGTCGGTATATTTTTCCATTTGCACACACCTTGTCATCAACTACGTAATTATAAAATTAATTCTTTTGAGGTTCTACTCTTTTCCTTCCTAGCTTCTTGAGATAGAGTTCCCTAAGCATTTTGTACATATGGGGATCTCTTTAACCAGCTTGGAGCAAAGGGACCTTTATAAAAGATTCCCTAAGCTAAAAATCTATAATCGACTGGGGAGAGGGTCATTCTTCTCCATAACTAGCCTCTCTGGATAGGGAGGGTTTGGTTTGAAAGAATATTGTAAAGGCTCGAGAAGGCATGGGGATGGGCCAAATGTGACATCTCTTCGAGAATTTCTAGGGTTTCCTCCTCACCTTTCTCTTCAATAATCACCATGAGAATTTTCTTTTTTTTTTTTTTTTTTTTTCGATGTTACTACCTTCCTCGATCTCGGTTGGAGGTCATTGACCTAAGCGGCATAGGCCGATAAGCGGGTGGAAAAGTGGTTTAATGGGGACAGATTATTTATCTTAAAACTTTATTATTGGGGTATTGTATGTATGGATTAGTGACGATTGAGGTGGTAAAGCAGTGTAGGTAAAGGTAATGGTGGAATATGTTGACTTAGGCCAGGGCAATGATGGTTATGGCATTGGGTAAGATCACATATGTAAGAAGGATATGATTACATTGGTGTAGTATAGGAAGGATTTGAATGGTTTGTCCCTCTCCATCCTTGTTTCCAATATTGGGAGGGGTTGTCCATACTAAAAATATGGTTCCCATGTTGCGAGGTTGGAATGATTAGTGTTATGATAGTGTTGCATAGTATTTTTCTGGTCTGCAATCCCATCCCACACATTGGAGGACCATCTCATTGACTTACATGTATTTTCATACCTTGCAAAAAGTGTCATTGCATCCCTTGGCATGTCCGAACATTTCCTTTGTTGATCCTCCTCAAAACGAGGCTCTCGAAAACATGTGTTTTTTTAAGATTCGAGGCATTTGTTGGCGATTGTAGCCATGTGAGTGAGGAAATCTTTCTTGGAGCTACTTTATTGGCACTTTGTCTCGATGTCATTGTGTTCAAGATGTTTTTGGAATTTTTTTAAAAATATAAGTGAAGTTTCCATTACTAACTACTTCGTGAGCGGAGTCATCATGGTTTATTCGAGCGAATAATGTATTAGAAATCCTCATTTACAACTTCTTGTTTCCTATTTGTGCAACTCCCAAAGGGATGGGACATCTATACCTAATGATGGATCTAATACCTCCTCTCTCTATAAATACATCCTTCACATATTTTAAGTGAGTTGAACAATCCTTACTATGATTGGTGTGAAGAATAAAGCGAAGAGGAATCCATTGTCGAGAGGCGAGTTTAGGCACATTGCCCTCACCAAGTTCAATCCTTTGATGAATGCTTGAGACGCATTTGAATTAACCCATCGAAGGAGGCTACAAACGTCAAGGCTTTAATGTTGTAAACTTCTTTCTCTATAATTAATGCAAGACTAGTTTTTTAGTTTTCCAATTTTGTGTTCGATAATATGCGAAAAAAATTATTCTCCTTGACCAATCAAATAGCTATGAATGAAAATATGTTTTAGTATGATGTCACGTTCACTTGATCCTTTTATAGTTACATGGATATTACAGTGAAAGACCGTATGATGTGTGAAGACAAAGATGATGGTCAGTGCAAATGACAATAAAAAGCATTGGACCAAGGTAGGCCATCTGTCCTAACTCATTTTCATTTATAAGCTAAGTCACGAAATTCAGGCTTGTTCTTCCTTGTTTCTAGACCACCTCTGAGAACTAGAGGATCGCCTTTGTGATGAGGGGATTTGCCCGCACAACAAGTTGGCAACCACACTATGGATCGGTGTGTTTTTTAAACTCTCGTTGTTGCGTCACAGTGTTTTCTTGTATATTTGAATTTGGTCGTTTGATCATTTTTTTGCCTTGTTACGCCTATTTGATTGTTTTCAACCATCACATTTAGTCTCGAGTGTCCGTCTTACCTGCGCTCGGTGGTTTTTCATTTTTTTTTCCATGGTTTTTGGCTCGTATTTTACATATTTCTTGAACAATTGCATCAGATGGCCTTGTTTCATTTTCACGAGCACGCCATCCTCTGTTTGGCATTGATTCGGCCTGCGGACACCTTTGAATCATGTAGGTTAAAATTTTAAGCCATTTCACAGAGATTTCAGTTTCTCTTACCTCTAGTTTAGTTTTCATCTTTCAATTGGTCCTTTGGGTGATTTGAATCTCTTGTCTCGTTCTTCTCATTTGTTTGACCCTTATACGATTGGTGGAGTTTGAAACCCTGGGGTTTACAGGTGCCTTCCACCACTTTTTCACTGATACCTCCTCCTTGAACCTTGAGTTGGGTTGAGTCAATTTGGTCATTATATTTTGAGTTTGTTGACTAATTTTTTTAGATTTATTTTAGTTCTCGTGTCTTTGGGTTGTTGAATGATCTCATCTTGGATTTACGTTTTAGCTCTCCATGTCTGTCACCTTGAGCATAGATTACATTGCTCATTGAACTAGTTTGAAAGCCCTATTTTCTGGAAGAGTGCATCTTTGATTTGAGTGTATTTGATGTTCGTGTTAGATTAATTTCTTTGCTTTAGATCATTTCCTTGAATTACTCAGAAACTAGTCTCAATTTGTCGTTTGAGTATGTAGTAGTGCATTTTTTCTTCTTATTCATCACAAAGGAAAAAAATTGCATTATTTCTCTTGGTTGAAAATGGAAAGCATTCTTTTGCATTAGTAGTTTTTAGTGAATGTTGAGTCACATGGTTGTTAGATTGGCAAGACAAAATGAACAAGGGCAACATCAAACCAACTTTGGAGCCTAGGACCTAGCCTTCACGGACCAGGCAGGGACTCTCTCACATATCACGGATGAAAGATATAACTTGATTTATTTAGGATGTTGATTTTGGAGGCTAGTTAAAAAGATGGGGTTGTTTGTTTTGTTTTGTCTGTGTGGTTGGGTTTCTTGTTAAGAAGAGCAGGATGCAGATGAGAGAAATTTAAATGTTGCTATGGGGTGCAACAGAAAGGTTTGAAGAGTACAACAACAAATCAAGGGTTTTCATGGGCAAGTTAACAAAACCATATGGATCTTAATAAGCAAGTGGGTGTGAAATGAACATTAAATTGTATGACTTAGTAGGTTCAAGGTAATTAAGAATCCTTTAACATATACTAGAACAAGAAAGAGCTTTAAGATCACTATGTTTAATAAATAACCAAAGGGCAAGGCACACCGAGAAACTTCTTTAGGCTAAGCTTCACCAAGTAAACTTTGAGACAACAATCTAGCAAACCCTAGAAACGAGGAACTCCCTAAATTCTCTAGCTATTCACTTTAGGAGAAAGAAAACATTTAAGATAACATATAAGTGATGATTAAACCAGTGTATGGAACTCCTAATTATTGATCATACTTTAAAATACCTTCAAAGTGGTAGTCGAAGATGGACCAAAGGACGGGAAAACCATAAACTTCTTTAGCCCTAAAACCTAATCGGTAAAATTCGAAAGAAGGCCTTAAAAATAATGTTTCAAGCTACAAAGGACATGGAGTACCATAAACTTCTTCGGTTTGACTCTTATTAAATCATTTTCAGACAACAAAGAGTAGGTAGAATTAGAAAGCAATTAAGAATTCTCCAATTAGCATTAACGAGAGGAAAAAATTTGAGCAACGAGAAAGCAAACGGACTTAAGGTGCCTCTAACAACATATCTTAACCTAAATTTTATTTTATATCTTAACAAAATATCATGAATCTTTTTGTAAATGTGCTTGCCATTGATATTCGATCTAAACGATTCTAGCTCAATGAAAACTCTTCTGTCTAAGTCTATGAGGTATTGACTCAACAATCAACCAATGACCAAAAAAAATAATGAAGCATTACATGCGGTATTTATCTGCATAATGAGAGTTGTGGTACATCTAGGGTTTCAAATGTCATTCATTACATAGTTAATGCATTTTGACCTTTGAGACCATGCAAGGCCCAGGAGAAAATGTCTGAAACTCATTTATTGCAAAAAATAACTTCTAACATAACTATTTGAGCTAATTTTGGAAAAAATTGACTTTAAGACTTCAAAAATATCTTTTTCAATAACTCCTGATGAGGCGACAACTCCAAGATACGGGGCGCGATTGCAGTCTGCTTGTGAGCGCAGACTAGGAAAATGACCTGTTTCAAATAACTTTTGGAGCCTTCCCGGTGTCCAAATGAGCTGCATGATAGCTCATTAGAAAGGTTTATGAGTCTAATTTCCAATATTTAAATAATTTCCAAAATGGTGCCCATTTGACTGTCAAAAATAACTTCTCCAAAGGCTGATGGCAGCGATTGCGAGGCCAAAGAGAGGCAGAAGGTGATTTTGGTAGTTTGCAGCACTTTTGAGGACCATTTTTGCTCCAAATCCTCTAAAATTTTTGAGGTTTATGTACTTTCCATTAAAGACATAAATATTCGACCATTTTCATTTGGTTCCCCAAAAAGAGCGCTTGTGCTTGATGGTGCTGGAGTGTTTGTGATTTCTACAGTGGGCCTTGAAAAATCAAAATGTGCACCAAGTGTGCCAAAATGCACCAAAATTGTGAATTTTCTTGCTAATTCAGTTGAAACAGGTGAATCCATGACAAGAATTTCTATCTTCCCCTCTCCTTCTTCTTGGCTAGGGTTTCATCTCAATTTGTTCTTCAACACTTTGATCTTGGCATCTTTCTCTTGGATGATGAGTCTTGAGTTGTCATGGTCATCTAGGTCATCCAATTCCACCAAATCCAAACTCTCTCTCTGCTTATGATTAAGGTCTTATTGAGAATTTTGCCTCACCAAAAATGCCCTTGTCTTCTTCCTCGACATCTTCAAATTCATATTTGGAAACCTAGGGTGGAAGTGAAGGAATGAGTGTGAGTAAAGGGAATGAGTGTAGAAAAGGAATGTGTGAAAGGGAAAAACTGAATGAATATAAACCTAAATCAATCTAAATACCTTGTTTTTATGATATTTCTTTTGGAGGATCTGAACAAGGTTAAAACCGGTGATCACAAGCTTGTATTATGGTTTTCTTTTAGGGTTTTTCATTTCTATCAAATAAGAATCTTAAATGACTTAAACATAGGACTGTGTCATGCCAACACCACTTAAGAGTACTTGGAGAGATTTGGAAATATTTTTGGAGAATAATTGATGTGATTTGAGTTGATAGAATAATCACCAACCCTCCCTGGAAGGGTGCGTGGCACGATGACGTGCGGCGCGAGATGAAAAAACAAAGAATTGTTTGTAGACCACATTTGGAGAGTCTTTAGGTGTCAAATTGGGCCCGGGGATATCTCGTTGTAAGTATCTTGAAATCTTGTTTTCCAAATTTACCTTTTTTTCTGATTGGAGTTGATTTGTCCTATCAAAAGTTGATTCTCCCAAGACTAGTCAAAAAGTGTTGAATGAGGGTGCGAGAAATTGAGAGTGTTGGTGCAAAAACTTTTGGAGCCCTTCCTCAACTCCAAATCGAGCTCATGATATCTCATTGGAAATATATTCTAATATAGTTGTTATTTACGACTCCTTGATAGTCATTTGGACAATCTACAGCTATGAGAAAACTTTATTTTCCCAAGGTCACTCCCACAAGTACAGCAAACCTCTTGTAGCACCTATAAATTTGACATTTCTCCCAAACCATGATAAATATGTAAAAATGGAGGCTTTTTCTTTAATAGATATGAGGGAAAAAAACCTCTCTCCCTTTTCGTTAATTTCATCTCTGTTTGGTAGAAACATAGTTTCAAGTAAAGCGGCCTATGAGTGACAAATGGCTCGACTCTTGGAATGAATTCTTGAAAAATTGTAGGTCATGATGTTTATGAGTTCATATAGCTTCATACCCCAACAGTATGACCTACCATATGTATCCTTTGCTCTATGCCTCTTTTTCATAGCAAACCTACAGCTCGGTGGGAGAGGAAATTAGGGTTTAGTGCTTGTGAACAATGATGACTTGGACACCCTTGGAGACAAGACAACTCCCTTTGAAATTTGATCCAATTCTTGAAGTAAACACTTTTTGTATTTGAAATTTGATGTGTTGGCATGTGGACTCTAAGTTGGCTTTGAAAAACCAATTTCTAATGTTTTGAAGTCTTCTTTCTTTATCGTTGATACTCTTTGACACCTTTTTGCTTACAGTTGTTGAAATCATGAAGTTGGCTTGCCTTTTTTGATCATTGGGACTTGACATGTTGATTTTGACGCTTTGGGATTTAATCACATAGTATCTTCAAAATCTTCTTTAGTTCCCACCACATAAGTTCAACTCCTCTTTTACACCTTCTACATGCATATTTCTCAAAACCCTATGTGTCTATAGTTCTTCTGAGAAATCATCAGTGTTGTCTTATAAGTTCTCTATAGCCCTTTTAAGTTCATTCATTTATGTTCGATTCACCCCACCTTTCCATATTCCATCACTATTTTTCGATAGACTTTCTTCATTTTTGGGCTTGTGTGTTTCTTCCACATAATGCATTTTTAACGAGTAGTCACTACTTTTTCACTCAAATGGAATAACAGTTTATAACCCTAGTCACCTTCAAGACCAAGTGTTTCCACTTTCTCTTCTTAATTTTTTTATTCGGGTGTAGACAATCTCATCGGTTGTGCCTTCTAATGATATATCTTTCAAAACTCCCATGAAGTCTTAAACCTTTTCCATTTTCACACTTGCAAGTTGTGGGCCAAAGGAAGATAATCCTCATGAATGTTTAGGTCCTTCTTGAATAACCATGTCTTGACATTCTATTACATACGAGCTAGATTCTAGCAAAGGAAAAGCGGTGCTGAAACATCAAGGATGACCTTGAAAAATATGAAAACCCTAATGACCTAAGGGGAGTGTCCTTTGACCTAATTTTTGACTATAATTTGACTTGGAGATTTTCAAGTGAAAATAGAGTATTTTATAGGCTAATAGCCCAAAGGGACATGGGAATGAGTTGGCAACAAGAAACCTAGAGGGAGGGGTGAATTGTTTATTGTGAGGGGGAAATTAGGGAAATGAGGTTCTAGGTAGGAAAGCAAGATGAGAATACAGAGGTATAAACCCATAGTAGGTCTTTTAAGAGAAGCGGCTTTAAGAAGACCAACTACGGAATAGTGAAAATAGGTTTGTAAGGATAATGAAGGTAGTGAGATTTCTAAAACTCAAGATATTCAAGGAATATTGTTTTTCGAGCTAACGTTCTATAGTCATCTAAAGATAGTGAAAAATATTGATGGACACAGAGTGGCTTCAATTGGGAGAAGCTCCTTCGGGAGGTGTCGATAACCTCGAGTTCAAATCTCTAGAATTTGTAAATCGAGTGTATCGTATTTGGGCTTGGAAGTTTCCTCCTTCTTCAATTGTTGATTTACTCTTGTTATTTGAAGTTGTGATCTTACACTCACGAAAAACATGATTGATTCAATATCAACTCTACCTACCCATCATACTTTTTCTAACATTTTCTCTTCATTTGGGTGCATTTTGGATTGTGAACCCCTAAACATCATCTTTTCTTTTGAAAGAAAAAAACTATCAACTTCTATACTTAAATCATCCAGAAGGCTCGAGATTAGGCCGATGAGCCTTTTATTCTCTACCTAATCTACTTATCTTAGTCAAGATTAAACAATTTGACATATTTTCATTCTCTAATCTACTCAAACATAAAATTTAAAACATGACCAAATCAAGGTTAAATGGTTGATTTGTCGAGAACCTATGGCATTTTGGACAAATTTGCCTGATTTTATTTTTGCACAAAGTAAGACTAAGAATTAGGGCTATAATCGGAACTTGTCATTCATCCCTCTCTTTTCTCTTTGGTTCAGATTTGAACTTTGGGAACCAATATCTTTTCTAACCTAATCTGCGATAAGCCAAGTTTAAACATTTTGGAAAATCTCTCATTTTCTAACTTATCGTGAGAAATTAAATTTGTTCAACTATGATTAAAATTTTGTATGGTTGAACAATGTTTCATCAAAAAGTAGTGGCATTTGGACTTGCACACTTTCAGAAATGTTCTTTTTTGAGTATGGGGCTTTACCTTTTCTTTGATGCGCCTTTTTCGAGATCGACTTTCTTTGCATACCTACCACCTAATCTAACTTGGAGTATATACAGTAGGTGAACTCTCTTTTCCAATACAGCCAATCAGATAAGTAGGTATTGTGATTGATTTTCATTAGCCTTTTAGTTATCTTTGAAGAGCCACTCCCATTCCTTCTTAGAATAAATACTCAGTCTTTTTTACACTCTACGGTAAACCATTCCTAGCACTTAGCATGTTCCTTATTTAGATGCCTCTAAAGAGAAAAAAACAAAGGGGATCTTGGATTAATACATGGATCTAAGGTATTTGAATAATCAGCGTATCCAGGATCATTCCTTGCTCCATCTTGTTAATCTTGGGATTCTTTTGAGAGAAAGAATCTCCTCCCCCTCTTCATGATCATCTATCTTGGCATCCTCATAATATTCTACTATATTATTTTCGGCCCCATGATAAGTGTTGAGCCCCAAAGATGTCCTTCTTTTCACATTTCACACTTCATTTCCTTTGTCCCTCGTCAATTATAGGCTTAAATGATCAAATAGGATTGATTAGGATTACTTTAAGAATGTATATAATTACTAACTTGCTATGTTTTCATGATTTTGTTGTTTTAGTAATTTTTGACTAGACTAGAAGCTATAGAACGCGGTCATTCTATAACCCGATCGCCTATTCATGACTATCTTCATGTTCACAACGAGGTTCAATTGTCACCTCAAGGAAAAATGCATATTGTCGTATTCCACATCACTCCCCCATCATTTCTTGCTCTCCACAGAAGTCTAAGCTCGATTCTATGAGGTGGTAATGCAGTAGGAAGCAAAACTAGGAGATAGACTTCTAATAGGACAAAATTTGTACGGATATCCTTAATCATAGTACGAGACCACGAGTTCTAGTTTGATTTTAGTTGGGAAAGACATTTATTCTTGTTTTATCTCAAAACGATTCTGTAATTTTTGGTATAATTGTAACAAGGAGACCGAGACAAGCTAGCCTAGATTTTTTTGTTGCTAGATCTCGAGGAAGAGAGTAGTAATACTCTTTTTTTTGAAAATTTCTCCTTTAATGAAAGAAGCATCACTTTATTGCAAGATGCGGGAGGTCAATCTTGAGTAGATTTGCTGTGCCAATCCGGTGGTAGAGGGCCCTAGCTACAGAGAAGCTTTGTTCATATGGTTTAGATAAGTAACTTAGCCTTGTTCATTCCTAGTTTAATCGATTTTACGAATTTGTGTTTTTATACTTACTTCTTGATGGATGCACCCATGATTAAGTCTTGTCCTTACAAACTATTCCAAAAAAATACCACTAACATTGGATGAGATATAAACTGTAGTATTTTAGGAGTTAATTGCATTTTTTTCCAAAACTTTATGTTTTATGCTCATTTTGCATTGAAAGACACGACGGACTTGTTTTACGGACTATTCCAAATATCACTCATATTGAACGAGATAGAGTGTGGTATTTCTGAGAATTAGTTGCATTTAGTTAGGTTGAAATACTTAGGAGGTAGATGTCACTCTCGTTTAGTTACATCCTTTGTATTTCCAAGTTTGATAATGACACTCTAGTTCAAATCATTCCTTGTGTTTGAAGTTAGATTAGTGGAATTCTAGTTCGGTTCAGTTCATTGTATTTCAAGTTAGGTTAATGGCATTCTAGTTTAGTTACGGTCCTTTGTGTCATTGAAGTTTGATCAATTGCGTTCTAGTTCGGTCATTGTCCATGGTTCTTTAAGTTGTATTATTTGTCAAAATTAGACTTCATGACCTTCATTGTTTACAAACTACTCTTGTTCGACTTTACGGTGTCGTCATTATATGGACGGGGAATTATTGATATCGGTTTAATGTTGATTGTTACGAAATCTTTTTGAATTTCACAAATAAGCCTTTTCCAAAAAACTATTCTAGAAAATCTCTAACTTTCGAATGAGGCTTAGTAGTGATAAGTTATAGACTGTAGAATGGATTAATCTTAGCATTACAAGCTAATTGGAAGTAGAAATCTTGTTATTTTCCACAAATAAATCTTTTCAATTGTGTTCAATAAACTTCTAGCCATGTGGATGAGATTCTTTTTAATATTTGTAAGATGATTGTTTACTTAGGAGAACCTCATTTGCACTAAACTTGTCCTTTTCTCAAGCTATTCCAACATATCTAATGAATGAATTGGATGAGTTCATGTTATGAGTTATTGATTTCATGTTGTGATTTATTTCTTTGTTATGAGTCATTATCAAGCTTTTCATTCTCCGTTCTTTAATTCATACATAGTTTAGAATATGTTTTGCTACTGTTTTAGTGTAACCATCCACTTCTCTTTACCAACACTTAGTTCCTTTTCCTTTTCTTTTCCTTACAACCAAAAACATTAGAGAAACACTAAACACAACGTAGTGAAAGCAGAATACCTAGGCACATATAGTGCACCTCACTTGACGGTTACCTTTGGTTGACAATTTATGACTCAATTTAGGAACACTAAGTTGTGAGCACACATTTTGAGCGTGGTTATTCGGGGAAGTGAAAAATAGGTAGTTTTGTTTTCTTACCTCCCAAACAATGACATGCGTAAGAAAAGAGACTCAACGGAGTAGATTCATAAACGAAGCTTGATTCCTAGAACACCACTTGTTTCATCAAGACCAAGAACGACACAACTTCAACTCAAACCTACATTCCATCCTTTCTTGATCCTGTTCTCGGAGTACTTAAGACCGAGATATTTCATTAGAAAGACCTTCCACTTCATCCACGAACTTTGTCTTAGAAGAAGATTCAAGGATTCCTGCTAAGTACAAACTCTTCCACTTCTACGAAGAATCAATTATGGAAGAAGAAAGTGGGAGGAGGGTCTTTTAATGGAGAACACACACTATTTGGAGGGGTAGGGCAAAGGTAGAGGAGAAGGGTAGGGGTGCGGGAAGGAGAAAGGAGGTAGAGAAGATTTAGAAGATAAATGGAAGCTCTTTTGGGTTTCCTATAATGAATGAAGAAACCAATGCAACTATGAAAAAATTCACCCTCTGTCCTTCCAAACATGGACTTAAAATTGAAGATCCAGAAACCTTCTATTTGAATTTGAGTCTATGTAGAACCTATGAATACTTACAAGATGCTCAAAAACTTAAACTATTTCCTTCAACATTGAAAAGGCTTGACGTGAAGTGGTTTATGAGTTTGATCACTTGATTCTATTAGGACATGAAAAGACATGAAACAATAATTTCTAGAGAGGTATTTGGATTACGTATGCAGTCAGCCATAAGGAGGAAGTGTTTAAAATGTTACAAAAAGAGGATGAAAATTTGGAAGATTTGTTGGAGAGGTTTAACTATAACATCAAGAGGAAAAAATGGAAAACTTAGACCAGATACCTTGAAAGCTCTCTTGTTGAAGACAATTAGGGATGAATGGTTAGATATCCTTATCATGGGAAAAGTATATCTCGACTCACATTACTTGAAATAGGCTGATTATGTATTAACCTTTCAAGAGGAAATCTAAAGCTGTAAAAGGACAAGGACACTGCTCTTGCAAGGGGCAAGTAAGTTACATACGGGATAGTAAGTAGGGCGAAATAGGACATATGCTGATGAATTCAAATCTGATATATTGGGGAGTCTTAGTGAAAAAATAGACACCCTTAAGTTACAAAACAAACAAAAATCGAATCTCATGCCTTGGCAATCTTTTTGTCCCAAATGTAGAAAGAAACATGCCTTGAGAGAGTGCCCTTTGGATGCCAAAGTTGTGGAGACTTGTGTAATTTGTTGAGAAAAACATGAGACCAAGAGTTGTCCTTCAATTCTTTGGTCTTAAAGTTGTCTTTCAAGAAGAAACTCCTACAAGTTCCACATAATCTCTCAGCTTTGTCTCTAGGAGACCTTAGCAGGACCTCAAACACAAGGATTTCATGATCGGTTGTATAATCAACCCCCACAGGAATTGGAATTCTTGGCAGCAACCTTGGTCCCCAATTTTAAAATCAATCACAAACTTGAGGCGCAAGGAGCACAAAAAATCCCTTTGGAAGATACTCTCCATTATTACCAATATCCACCATCCTATCCCCCATATCCACATTTCCTCCTCAACAAATTTTCAACAAAATCCCCAACAAAATTCTCAAAATCCACAACATCAAAATCCTTCCGCTTCCATTACCATTCTCTCGGAAAACAAATCGGTTTTCTGCTTAACCCATGCAAACCCCAACAATAAAAAATCCTCGGAACACATACATGATGAAGGCCAAAAATTTCCAGAATTGTTTGATCATATCCTTTAGACAGTGATGTTCAGCAGGTACGGAAGAATACTTGAAAAGAGGGGAAACGTGCAGCAATCATACAGAGCAAACAATTCGAGGAAGAATCTCTACGGGTAAATAAAAATCTTGAAGAGAACCTGACTTTCCAAGACTCAAACATTGAAAAATCAAAACAAAAAGAACCAATAATTTCAACTCCTATATTAGAGCGGACATCCAACATCCCTTCTACACCTCCCTTTTCCAGAAAGATTACAAATTGATAAAGAATTGTAGAAAAACAATTATAGTGCCTAATTATGAAGTTTCTAGATGGTAGAAATGTTTATTAAGATCCCATTATTACAAGCCATCAAGGAAATTCCAATCTTAGCAAAGATAATAAAGGAGTTGAGTATGAAGAAAACGGGAAAAAAGAATAAGAGAGACAAGAAAAATTCAAGCTGGCGGGGAAAAAATAGCAGGATATCATGATGGGTAAGATTGCTATTCCAAAGTATCTTGACCTGGAAATCTAGTTGTTAAAATTCACATCATTAGGCCCGAGATTCAAAACACCTTATTGATTTGGGAACAACAATCAATATTATGAAGTGAAAAATCATGGATAAGCTGAAACCTAATAATGCATTTACACTTACATTTATTACAATTAGCAGGATAGATGCGTGATCAAACCTGATGGGGTAATAGAATACATTCCAGATCTAGATTCTTAGAGATATCACTGTGGATTTTATGATCAGTTTCAAGAATAATCTAGGAGGGCATCATTGTATTGGGAAGACCTTGGTTATCTCAGAGTGATCATTAATTAGTTGTAGATCAGGTGATATGTACATCTTTGATGGTATTAAACCAAGAAGTACCTTTTATCCTCAATGAGAACAATTACGAAATTAGATGATACTCAATGGATAAAGGATGAGAACACTTCTGACCTCTGTTACAATTTCGAGAATTAGTGAAGATAGCCGGATTTTGAATACCTTAGAAAATTTTGAATCCTCTTTGGAATATAAGCATGAACAATTTCAAGAAGATCAAACATTGAGTTTTTATCTTTAAGGCAGATTTCTCTTTATTCCATGGATAAATTTGGCGACTCTACAATTGAGATATCTCCAGGCAAAACTTTAAACATAAACAAGAACTTAGAGAAATCTCAATAAGAAGAGCTAGTCAAGATTTTACGAGACATTCATACCGCATATGCATGAGAGTACACTGATATGAAAGGGATAAGCCCCAAGACTTGCACTCATCACATCTATATAGAGGAAAATTGTAACCAATCGAGACAACCTTAGGGAAGCGAATGAATCCAAATCTTAGGGAGATTGTTAAGGAAGAATTGAAGTTGTTAAATGTTAACTTCATCTATCTCATTTTAGATAGTCATTGGGTTTCCTCCTTTGGTAATTGTGCCAAAGAAAAAATGGTAAATGGAGGGTATGTGTCCATTCTGCAGGAATTAAACAAAGCTATATGAATCATTTTCCCTTACCTTTCATAGATCGGGTGTTAGAATACATGGTAGCCAAAAAGTACTTCTCATTTTTAGATGGGTTTAGTGGTTATAATCAAATCCAAGTAGCACTTGAAAGATCAAGAATAAAACCACATTTACAATCCTTGGGGGTACCTATGCTTACCGAGTATTGCCATTTGGGTCATAATGCACTGCAACATTTCAAGAAGAGCATTACTAGAATATTTTCGGATCTATTCATGATTGTGTAGAGGTATATATGGATGATTTCTGACTTATGGAAACACATTTTGAAGAAGTCTTAACAAAATTGGAAATTTTTTTAAGAGATATAAAGAAGCAAATTTTTCACTAAGTCATGAGAAGTGTTTTATGATGTTTACGAAGGAATTGTTTTAGGACATCATTTGAGGATAGGATTAGAGTTGATGAGTAAAAATTTGAATTCATCTCTAACTTATCTATTCCAAGTTGTCAAAAAGATGTTAGGAGTTTTCTGGGATTTAGGATATTATCGAAGGTTTATGAAAATTTCACCAAGATAGCATCTCCACTTTTCAAATTACTTTCCAGGAACATGGAATTCAAGTGGAATCTTGATTTTCCAATTAGCCTTTGAGACCACGAAAACAAAAATCTACGAAGCACCTATTTTAAGGGGACCTAGCTTTGGAAGTTGCCTTTTCATATTTCAACATATGCCTCGATCTGACTCTAGGAGCGATGTTGGAACAAAAGACCCTGATTCCTTATGCCATCTACTATACCCGGTAAAAAATTTGACTCCTTGAGAGTTAAACATCTTTGTAACTAAAAAATAATTTCTGGTTGTTGTTCATGCCATAAAAAAATTCGGACACTATATATGAGGCCTATGAGCTTTTGTTCCTGCAGTTACTACGCAATTAGACATCTAATGAACAAATCAATTACTAGTAGATCATAGATGGTTATTGCTTTTCTGGGAATTCAACATTACCATTCTAGATAGGCAGGAAAACAAAACATAGTAGGCCCGCTTCCTATCTGAACTCCAAAACATCAGGAATATGCTCCATTTGAAGATCAATTCCACTGATGAATATCTTTTGCAATTTCTCGAGACTCTCGGTTTCTTGACATTGCTAATTATTTAGTTTGGGGAAATTTCCTTCAATAATGAATGCAAAGAATAAAGAAATATCATTTATGACGGTGAAAAATATTCATGGGTTGCTAATGAGTTATACAACTTAGTCCAGATTTTATCATTAGGAGATGTGTTAAGATGGAATGCTGGGATATCAAGGCCATGTCATGATGAACCTTGTAGCCGGGACACTTCTTGATAAAAGAATAGCTTATAGATCCTTAATTTAGGATATTATTGGCCATCCCTTTTAAAAGATGCTAAAGTGTGTCCCAAAAAGGTGTGATAGTTTCCAAAGGTTAGGGAAACCTTCTCCTTCGGGTGAGATGTCATTGCGACTCATTACATATTGAACCTTTTGAAAAATGGGCTTTAGATTTTGTAGGACCTATTAGTCCTCCATCAAGACAAAATCAATATATATTAGTTTGCCTTTGATTATGTTACCAAATGGGTAGAGACCAAGCCATTGCTACCTTTCTTGAAGCATCTATAGTTAATTATTTCTTTTTGAGGATATTTTTACTCGTTTTTTTGTGTCCCAAGGGAAATTATTCTGAGATCAAGGAGCTCAATTTACATCAAAGCTAGTGGAACAAATGATGTAAGAGGGTACAAAATCGGACACGAAAATCTACTCCCTATCATCCATAAACAGATAATTCCAAGTGGAATCTGTCAATAAAGTCATTTTAAGGGATCCTAACCAGGTAATCCATTTTACATAGAAGAAGTTATGGGTAGATAGGCTTCTGAAGCTTTGTGTGCACATAGAACTACATGGAGAGGCACAACAAGCTAACTCTCATATGAACTTGTTTATGGAAAACAAGTTTTGTTTCCCATAGGGTTTTAGGATTCAAACTTTTAAAATGGCGATTCTGACTAGGACTTGATCTAACAAAGCACAAAATCCACAGATTGGAGAAGATTAATGAATTGGATGAGATCTGAGACAATATCACAGTTGAGAAAAAAATGTAGTCTGACAAGGGACTGGATGGCATGATAAGTATATCAAGGAAAAGAAGTTCAAAAGAGGTGAGCGGGCTCTCTTGTTTGATTTAAGTTTCAAGAATTTTTCAGGTAAATTCCAAACACATTAGCTTGGACCATATGAAATTGTGGTACGACAATGGAGCAATAAAAATTCAAGGGACAATAGATGAGGAAGAGGTCACTTTTCTTGTAATATGATGTAGATTGAAATTTGTATCACAAAGCCACTTTCAAAGAAGAATTTTTCAAGAGATTTCGGAAAACGATTGATGTGAAGTTGAAGAAGAATTTTCTTCTTCATCAACTTAGATGAATTTTTTGAATTGAAAAGCATAATATATATATATATATATATATATATATATATATATATATATATATATATATATATATATATATAAACATGAAAAATAATCAGTTAACATGTTTATCTGAAGAAAAGATAGAGTGAAAATCAAAATCTTTCTTACACTTTAGCTTTTCAAATTTTTTTTTTTTTTTATTTTTTTAAGCTATTACAAAATCATAAGTGCAAACCCATATTTCACTTATGATTCATTTCATCCATTCCATCCATACTACTTCATTCCATACTTCATTCATTTCATTCCATTCATCCATACTCCCATTTCATTCCATTAATCCATACTCACTTCATTCCATGCTTCATTCATTTCATTTCATGGTCCACCTCATTTCCATCTCGGCGAGTTTTAAGATTGATTTCTTCTGCCGATTGAATAATAAAATCATGAGATTGCAGTCACCTTCTATACTTCACTTCATACTTCACTTCACTTCATGATTGTGATTCATTTCATTCCATTATTCACTTCACTCCCTTACTCCATTACACCATATTTTATTATCCATTTTAGCTCGATTCATACAACATTCCATTCATGCTTCAAACCATTCCATTCCACTTCTTGTTCCAGACTACTACAATTTGTTACGCAGCTTGACGGAGATCCACGAAGGCACTATCCCGATGTCAGGTTGATTTAGCGGCAAATTAATCCTTGCATATCCAAAACAACAAGAAAAATCAAAAGGAGTTATGAGGATGATCAATGATTTTCAAAGGAGGACAAGGCATATCAAAACCACAAAAAATCAAAGGAAGAGACGAGGCAAAAAGTTATGAAATTATTATGGTGACAGAGATCATGAAAGTTTTAGCATCGTTAAGTTATGGATGATTCAAAGATTATTTTTAATTAGTTGTGTTGATCATACTATCGAACCTATCGCCAAAAACTTTGGACAAATCCCTTTCCACTCATACATTCTAAATCATCATTTAAAACTTAGCGGTTAAATCTTGAAGTGACCTAATCGGTTACATCACTAGCCCGAAGCATTTAGTGATGATTTTGAATTTTACACGGGGAATTTTCCGCGGTCTTTTCTTAAGTGATAGCTCTCAACTCATTAATCCGTGTGAATCATCCTCACCGCATTATACTCATTTCATAACCACTCCATATCATTTTCATTTCCGTGTGATTCTCGGCTATTCGATCGTAAAACGGAGGAAACATCTTTGGAGTAAAAACATTTCTTTAACAACCATTTTCACCGTGAAAGCGGAAGGCCTGATAATTTGAAGGTTGAAAAGGAAGCTATGGAGTCTCATAGTAGATCCAAACCGTTAAGGACCAATTACTTGGAAGATTATCCACAAATCGGGAGGAGAAATTCTATAGCCGGTACAGGTGGTTACAATTTTTGGAAAAATTTAATGAAAACATGAAGGTAACCAAAACATTTTACGGTCCTTCAATGGAGCGAAATTCGAAATAGGAGATATTAAATTCACTATTACGGAGAGCTTTCATTGCAAAAGCTGTGAGAACTATGAGAAAAGGAGAATGTTGGTTAAAAATGAGAATTTCATAATGAGGCATGGAGGCAAATACTCAAAACACAGTGTGGATGTTCCATTTTTAAGAAAGGTATTCCTAGCTCGAGGCACTAAAGAATAAATGGAGAATATATTTGCTCATTTTGCAAAAATTTATCACTTGTGAAGGAATATTTGGTACCCTCTATATTTATCATATTGATTAATGATGCATGCATTTCTTAGATGAAGAAATCAATTTTCCCTTTTCCTACTTCATGATGCAAAGAATGGCCTCTAATGTTCAAAGAGGGTTCCAATTTCTAGAAACCACTTTGTATCACCATGGTTTAGTCAAAATCCTAATTGAACATCATTTGAAAACGGAGGGGAATAGTGGGATGAGTTTCTAGTGAGGAACCACTTTGAAGAAACCAAAGAATCTCCACTTGAAAAGAAAACCTACGAAGAAGCGAGGAGAAGAGGAAAATTTCTAAGGCGATGAAACTAAAAGCTAGTAGAATCTATACAAGAGGATAGTGAAGAAAATTTCTGAGAAATTATTTGAAAATATGAAGCATCTTAAAGAGGAAAATATGATAAGAAGGTATGCCAAGGAGAGAGGTGAAGGACCATCTCAACCAAGGCAGACCCTGGAGACTCATAGGTATATTGAAGAAAACGGGGGGTTAGACAAATGGGAATCATAAACATTAAGGATGAAGAAACACCTATTGTTAGATCACACGAGTACCAACATGAATAGAGGATCTTGATGAATAGGCTCGAGAGATAGACCCAGTAACAAAAATTTATAATTATGTTGAGACATTAGAGAAAGAGAGCCTTGGAAAGTAGAGGCAGAACTCTAGCCTGGTGCAATTGATGTACTAAGAAGAGACAGTATGAGTTAAGTGCTCAATAGGCATATCAAGAATGAGAATAGAATTTTAGGGGAGGCTTGAGTTAAGTTGAAAGGTGAGATGAATGCAACTATATCTCTACAAATGAAAAAATTGTACAAGGCGATTACAGAATTGGGGAAGAAAAACAAAGTTAAATGGAGCACTTACAAATTTGAGACTCAAGTTGATCATAAGAAGCCCAAGAGGCCATTGGTATCGAGGCAAAGCGGAAGAAGGGGCCTAGATGTCTAGCAGTTCCAGTACATGGATTAGTTGCATGAGGACATGCAAAAGCCTTGCGGTGGGGTATGTTGAGCCCCAAAGAAGATGTCCTTCTTTTCCACCAAATTTCACTTCATTTCCTTTGTCCTCATCAATTACGGGCTTAAATGATCAATATTATTGATTAGGATTACTTTAAGAATGTATATAATGACTAACTTTCTATGTTTTCATTATTTTGTTCTTTGTAGTAATTTTGACTAGACTCGGCTACGGAAACGCGGTCATTAAGCAGCCGATGCAAAGCCTATTACATATTTATCTTCATGTTTAGCGGAGTTCAGTGCCTCAAGGAGAAAAGCAGCATGGTGATTATTCCACATCACTCCCCCATCATTTCTTGCTCTCGAGTACGAGCTCGAGTCTGAGGTGGTTATGCGTGGAAACCAAACTAGGAGATAGACTTCTAATAGGACAGGAGCTAGCACATATGTCCTTAATCATAGTACGAGACCACCACGAGTTCTAGTTTGATTTTAGTTGGAAAGGCATTTATTCTTGTTTTATCTCAAAGAAATTTATGTAATTTTATTATAAGTATGGCTCGGGAGGCAGAAATGACAAGCTAGATTTTGTTTTGTTGCTAGATCTCGGAAAATGTGTCTCTTTTTTGAAGAATTTCTCCTTTAATGAAAAAAGCATCACTTTATTGAGGATGCGAGTCAATATTGAGTAGATTTGCGTGCTAATCCCGGTGGTAGAGGGCTTTGCTACGAAGCTTTTTTCATATGGTTTAGATAAGTAACTTAGCCTTGCATATTCTAGTTTAATCAATTTCGAACTTTGTGTTTTTATACTTACTTGCAGTGGATACCTGATCAATCTTATCCTTACAAACTATTCAAATACCTAACAGTGGATGAGATATATTTGTAGTATTTTGGAGTTAATTGCATTTTTTTATTTATTTTCTTTTTCTTTTTTGAATCTTTATGTTTTATGCTCATTTGCATTGAAAGATATGACCCAGGACTTGTTTTACAAACTATTCCAAAAATATCACTCATATTGAATGAGATAGAGGCTGTAGTATTTCACGAGAATTAGTTGCATTTTTAGTTCGGTTGAAATACCACTGAAGGTAGATGTCCTCTGGTTTAATTACATCCTTGTATTTTAAGTTTGATAATGGCACTCTAGTTCAAATGCATTCACTTGTGTTTCAAGTTATATTAGTGGCATTCTAGTTCGGTTCCAGTTATGTGTATTTCAAGTTAGGTTAATGGAATTCTAGTTTTAGTTGTGGTCATTGTGTTTCAAGTTTGATCAATTGCATTCTAGTTGATGTTATCCATAGTTCTTTAAGTTGTATTAGCTTGTCAAAATTAGACTTCATGACCTTCATTGTTTACAAACTTCTCTTTTGACTTCTGTTAATGCATCATTATATGAACGAGGTATTGATATGTGATTTAGAATATGATTGTTACCAATCTTTGTAAATTCACAAATATTTTCAAAAACTATTCTAGAAAATCTCTAACTTTCGAATGAGGCTTATTAGTGATAAGTTGGCTTGTGAAGCGGATTAAATATTAAGCATTACAAGTTAATTAATTAAATATTATTATTATACAAATAAATATTTTTCCAATTTTGTTTAATAAACTTCTAGCCATGGATGAGATTCTTTGTAATATTGTAAGATGATTGTTTACTTAGGAGAACCTCATTTGCACTAAACATCCTTTTCTCAAGCTATTCCAACATATTTCTAATGAATGAATTGGATGAGTTCCACGTTATGAGTTATTGAGTTCATGTTGTGATTTATTTATTTTCTATGAGTCATTATCAAGCTTTGCATTCTCTGTTCTTTAGTGCCATACATAGTTTAGAATAGATTTTTGTTAATTTTTAGTGTAACCATCACTTCTCCTTTACCAACACTTATTTCTTTTCCTTTTTAACATAAAACCATAAAACCAAAAACATCAAAGGAAAAACACTAAACACAATGTAGTGAAAGCTGGAATACCTAGGCACATATAGTGCACCTCATACATTGATTTACAGCCACAGTTGACAATTTATGACCTCAATTTAGGAACACTAAGTCGAGCACACAATAGCTGCGATTAAGTGGGAAAAGTTCTATCGAAGGCCATCATTTTGATGGTAGGAGCACTCTTTGGAAATAAGTCTTCTTGAGAAAGAAGTACAACCCCAATATCAACTAATCTGTTCTCTTGCTTCTTCATGAGGCAAGGTTGTAATTCATAAATTAAGTAGAATAAATAGAAATAACTTCTTTATATAAAGGTTTAGGAGTTGGTTGCATGCTCAAAATGGGATTGATTTCTTCTTATATTAAAGGAGGAGGCATTCTACGATTTCTTTTTAGAAACACAGTTTCTCTTTTTCTATTAGAAGATTTATCCCATAAAGGAGCTAAAGGTCTTCTTTGTTGTTAATAACAATACCCAAATATTTCTAATTTCTAATTATATTAGGTTGTCTTTGATGGGCTTGAAATGAAGCACCAAAAAGAGGTAAGATCCTTTCCTTTCTTCCGACTTTATGCACTTTATTCTTCACTCTCATAGCTAATTTATGTCATTGATCACTATATTTGAGCTTGAAAATGACCCCCTTGTCCCCACAAACTAGTTAACATTTCTATAGTGTTAACTTGAGTGGAGAACATAATCATCATCATATTAATCATACTTGGGTAGCTTATTCATAGAAGGTACATTATCCAATATGCACACTATAGTCATTTCTCCACCATATGTTGACCTATAAGTTTATTTTCTTATCGATGGTATTTGGGATTCAGAGGGGATTCTTATAGCCAATAGCTTCTTCTTTTCTAGGATTGAAACAAATTAGTTTTATTTTCTTGTGAATTATCACAGAGTTGAATGTCTTCTTGAGCTTCATACAAGGGTAGATGAATTTTCATTTGTTTTAGCTTCTATGATCTTCTACTGTATGATATTCATAAAGGAATCTGGGCCGATTATCTAGATGCGAGACAAATTTCTTATCCATCTATGAATCTTATCATTTGAAGTAGGTAGAGTTCTTTTTAACCTCTGGATTGTTGTCAATTATAATGTGACTCGGCTTCTCTTTAGCAATGTTGAAATGAATCGAAGCACAGGGTAGGACTCAAAAGGTGTTGGCTCAATCCTCTATTTGGTTCTTTGATTTCAAGATGACTTAAGGAGAACACGGTTGAAAAGGGTTGAATCATCCATTTCTTCCCCGATTGATTCCTTAGAGCATTCCTCCTTGTTTCTAGTTCCCAGCTTTGCTTACAATATACTCTTAATGAGAAGCACAGGATGTAGGGAAAGGTAACTTAGTATTTCTTGACAAATTCCTACATTTTCTTCTTTGCAATCTTGCTCAACATGCACATTTTGATTGTTATATTTTCATTGTAATGAAGCAGGCTTGTTCTTCCCAAAGAAAATAGTACTAGTTGTTTTGAATGATCAGTTCAAACCTCAACATTGTGCTCTTTCTCTTTCCTCTACTAATCATATGCATTTCTTTGTTAGCTTTGTGTTTGTCAACATCTCTGGCTTTATCTCTAAATATATCGGTTGCTCTTTATCTGCTTTGTCCTTCTCTATTTTTCTCTTAGCTTTGCCTCCACTGATCAGCATGTTGGCTTCCACATCAAGCGCCACCCTTTCTTCCTCCGGGTTGAAGCGTCCCTTTCTCATATCTAGAGAATGTCATATACGCAGGTCAAAGGCATCTGGGTAGTCTGAGAGCCCATCTGAGGTGGATTTATCTTAGTAGGTATGGAATGATATACCTCGTTGGTACGGCCGAAAAAGTGTTGTACCACATTTCCCCTAGTTATCTCTTTAAATGGTTGTATTCCTCTATGATGAGAAGAATTTCCCATGACCACCCACCCTATCACAGGAAAACTTGAGTGAATTGATGAAAATTGCTAATGCTTGCAGTGGAAGATCTTTAAACAAACTCTTAGCAGCCTTTCCTTGTAACGATAAGGCAAACATTAGAGTAGCTCACACATCATCCTCTCCTACCTCAAACAAGTCGAAATCCTCCATACTTTGGATGTGTTTTTAAGCGATGATCTTTGTATCTTCTCCATATAATCTGGGCGGATTAGCGCAACACTTGCGAAAGAGGGCATGGAGGATAAAAAGTCAAAATGGGCTTATATCTATCTAGGACCTTTGTGGGTATAGGTAGTAATGAGAGCTTACAGGTGTGAGATTTCAACGAGGCAGAAGAGTAGCATACGGCTTATGTTTGACTAGGTTTTCCACAGAGATGTAGGCCGGGATATGCAGGTGTATAAGTATGTTCATAGTCTGCAATTTTAGGCTTAACTTTTTTTGAGGCTTGATTTATTTCCAATGATCATTGTATACCTCATCAATGTATTCTTGATAGGGCTTAAAGTAAGATAAAAAATAATTCTGAGATAAAAACAATAATTTCTTGAATCCAATTTGGGCTTGAATACCCACTCTTCCTAGGATGATGGTCATGTTTTTAGGTTCTTCCTCTGAGTAGGTCTTTAGTTTTATTGAGAGTTGTGAGTCGCGGGTGGATGATTTACAACTTTACAATGAAATTTAGTTGTTGTCCACCATCGACAACCGGGTATTTTACACAGAGGTTGAGTTTCGGGTAGGGAACTTGCTTGTGAATTGGTATGATAGTTGAATCTTCGATCCCTAGAAGTTTTCTTAGGATTCTCTGGATCATCAACTATAGCGGGGAGGGTTTGGGTCAAGGTGAGATACGGGTGCGATTCCTTATGAAGCAGTTTCAGAAACTATAAACACGAGAGAGAGAGTGAAAGTTTAAAATAGTTTTGAAAACAAAAAAAATGTTGTAGAATACTAGGTCCCATAGTATGTGGTAAGGATTTATAATATTATGATTAGTTAATACATTCCTAGGGGGTTGTGAGAACCCGTTATAGTTATGACCTCTTGTGAATACTGGAGTGGAGTCACCGAGGTGGATGATGCTATTGTTTGAGGATTGTTGTTGTCCTCATGATAATTGAATACTAATCTTGAGATATTTTTTGGGTTCTAAGTTTTTTATATAACAATAAGGTTTTTAATAAGTGTTCCCAGGTGGAGTTGCCATTATGTTAGGTCCCTGTAATTTGTGATTGGCAAGAACAAATCAACAAGGACAACATCAAACCAACACAGAGTCCTAGGACCTAGCCTTCACAGAATCGGAGAGGGGCTCTCTACATGTTTGGATGAAGATATAACGAATTGATTTAGGATGTTGATTTTAGGCTAGTTAAAATGATAGGGTTGTTTGTTTTGTTTTTTTTTGGTTGGGTTGCTTGTTAAGAAGAATAGAGAGAGTAAGAGAAATTTAAACTATTGGGCTATGGGAGTGTGAAAGGTTTGAAAATTACAAAAAAAATCAAGGGTGTTTCATAGGGAAAGTTAACAAAGCCCAAATGAATCTTAATAGCTTAGGTGGGTGTGAAATGAACATTAGAATTGAGCTTAGTAGGTTTAAAAGGGCAATTAAAATCCTTTAACATATACTAGAACAAGAAGGGCCTTTAAGATCACTATGTTTAAGAAATAACCAAGATGGGGCACACCATAAACTTCTTTTGCTGAACTTCACAGAAACTTTGAGACAACAATCTGACAAACCAGAGAGGAGAACTTACCTAAATTCTCTAGCTATTCACTTGTAAGAAAGAAAACATTTAGATAACATATAAGTGATGATTAAAGAGCAAAGGACTCTCAATTCTTCAATCGAGACTTTAAAATACCTTTGAAGTGAATATTGAAGATGGACCAAAGGACATGGAAAGGTATAAACTTCTTTAGCTAAACCCTAATCGGTAAACTTCAAGAAAGGCCTTAAAAATAATGTTTCAAGCTACACGAAGGACGAGGCATACCATAAAATTCTTGGTTTGAATCTTATTAAATCATTTCAAGACAAAAGCTAGGTAAATTAAAAATAAATTAAAAAATTCTCAATGAGACCAGTAGAGGAAAATGTTTGAGCAACGAGAAGAGAAAACGAGAATTAAGGTGCCTCTAACGACATATCTTAACCTAAATTTTCTATTATATTGCAAGAGAAATGATGAACACTATGAAAATAGAAGTAAAAAATTACTAAATTAGAACAACATCACCATTAACAAAGTTCATGAATCGTAAATGTGCTTGCTCCATTGATATTAGTCAAAATAGTTACAAAGCTCAATGAAAACTCTTCACAACTTTAAGTCTATGAAGTATTCAACTCAACAATCAGCTTAAACAACCAAAAAAAATTATGAAGCATTACATGTAGTATTTATACGAAAAATGAGAGGGTGGTATCTAGGAGTTTCAAATTTCATTCATTACATAGTTAATGCATTTTGACCTTTGAGATCATGCAAGGCCCAAGGAAAAATATCTAAAACTCATTTATTGCAAAAATAACTATTTGTAACTATTTGAGCTAATTTTGCGAAAAATTTGACTGGAAGCTAAAAATATCTTTTGTAATAACTCTGATAAAGGGTGGCTTTCAGTTTGTAAGGCGCGGCATGGTTCTAAGCGCCACCGTGCCAAGACTAGGAAAATGACTTATTTTCAACTAACTTTTGGAGGCAACTACGGTGTCCAAATGACCTCCATGATAGCTCATTTGGAAATTGTTTAGTCTAATTTCAAATAAATGCTTCTAATTTTAAAAATTGTTTCCCATGTCGCCTTGTCAAAAATCACTTCTCCCAAGGCCCCCATTTAAACATAGCGGCACGAGGCCAAAGAAGTGAGAAAAGGTGATTTTTTGGTAGTGTTGGCCTTTTTGAGAATTTAGTTTGCTCCAAATCCTCCAAAACTTTATAAGGTTGATGTACTTATAATTATAACATGGATATAATGGCTTATTCACTACTACATTTTGGAGAAATTCAAACACATTTTTCCGGCAGCTTGACCAAATGTCGGAAATTTTCCCAAATTTTTTCAGCATCCCACTGAAACCGTCATATACCGGCGTCTATAGAAAGGTGTCATGTCTGAGCCGCAAACTAGTGTGTCAGTCGACGTTTAAAGGAAAGAGCGTGCAATTGAGACACCATGGCCCAAAGCGTCGCTTTATTGGGTGACTCTAAACGTCGCAGCTGGGCACACAATATCTAGGTCGCCATTGCGGCGTTTGGAAGTACCGTCTAATAGCGACGCAGCACTACGTTGTCGATATGGCGACAGTTATTTCGACGCTACATAAAAATACCAAACTTATATGGGCCCTACATAAAAATTCGAAACTTATATGCGCGCTACATAAAAATACCGTATTTGTATAATAACTCGTTTGATAGCACACACACATTCGCTCTACTGTTCTGTGAGGAACAGCATTTCCCTACGACATTCGCGCTCGGCTCTTGCGAACAGCGGCCCTTGCCCTCGGCATTACGCCCTCGGGCGTTCGCCTCGACTCTTGCGAAACGACGTGCGCCTCGGCTCTTGCAAAATGGTAAGTTCTTCTGCAGGAGCGCACTCCTATAGTAGGGTTGACTCTGTTGGGTTTTTTGGTCAATTCCATTGGATTGTGTTAAGGCGTAGGGTTCTGCAGCAGATGTCCAAAGTCAAGATTCAATACCCTCTATTATCTTCATCACCCAATACCCAAGATTTAAATTTTCCCAAGAAAACGCTTATTAATTTAGCGTATTATTTCTCCCTTCTTTAAAAACCCTACATTTAAATGAAAACAAGCATTGCATTTCAAAGTACAATCTATTAGTGTTCAATGTACATGTGTGCTACATTAACGTCACGATATCAACGCGCATTAAGCCTCGCTCTTGCGAACACCGTCGCCCTCGGCCGGTCGCCCTCGGCTCTTGCGAACACCATTCGCCTTCGACGTACTTTGAGCTCTTGGAAACGACGTGCATGGATTGTGCAGGCTCTTACTTGAACGACGTCGCCACTGGATGCCCTCGGCTCTTTGAACGACATTCACCACTGCATTAAGCCCTCGACTCTTACCAGAACAACCTTTGCCCTCGGCATTCGCCCTCGGCGTTCACCCTCAGCTCTTGCGAGAACAACATTCGCCTCGTGACATTCCTTTCCGGCTCTTGCGAACAACATTCGCCCTCGGCTCTTGGAAGAAATGGTAAGTTCTTACTGCAGAGGCCCTTCCTCCTATAGTAGGGTTGACTCTATTTGGGTTTTTTGGTCAATTCTATTGGATTGTGTTAGGGTTTGTATGGTTCTCTCTAGATGTCAAGAATCAAGATTCAATACCCTCTATTATCTTCATCACCCAATACAAGATTTAAATTTTTCCCAAGCTTATTAATTTAGTGACCATTATTTCTCCACCTTTTAAAACCCTACATTACAAGTAGTAAACATTGCATTTCAACTACAAAAATCTAATAGTGTTCAAATGTACATGTGTGCATCACTTGTGTAGGGTATTCCTTTTCCACTTTCACATTATCCAAGAATGTGTGCGATTATAGTTCTCATATTTTTTGTGATTTAGATTGCCTTGAAAAAGGAAAGGTAAATTATTTCCCATGGAAAAAGAAGGTTTTCCATTTTTATAGGTTGTTTGGACTTGCTGGAAGAATTGTAATTTTCCTTTCATATTATGTAGTTTAAATTTGGATTATGATTATTCTACATGAAAATATAATTACTATCTGATGTCATGCATCGCACTAATTAAAGTATAGACTTTGATTTCTAGACTACATCATCGATGCTAAATTCTAGGTTCTCATTGGTGGATCACTCTTCCATTGATTTCTTCCTCTGGATCTTGTCATACTTTAAAAGTCATCAATGATACATATATTTAATTTGAGTATCCCAAAGGCTTTATAGTAGAACATATTGTGAGATTTTTGACACTTGAGGATTCTTTTTAGAGCACAACGTGGTCTATGCTATCGAGTTATATATTAAGAAACTTGTCCTTAACCATGAGGTAGGTTCAACGATTTTGAACTTGTTGGGACATAGCATATGAAGTTGTGTGATAGGTCCATATCACAGGGTCTATTATGGTGAAAAAAAGTGAAGACATGTAATGATAGTTATTATGTTAACATTACTAGAAACATTTGAAATTATCCATGCTGTCAAGATGTCAAAATTCCGGGCATTAGAGTGTCAATACTCGTAGCTAATAGATAATAATAATAATATAAAAAAAATCATCTTTATTCTTGAAATATGATTGTTACACATTGGTAACCTAGTTCATGAGTTACATCACCCAAAGATTGCAAGACAAACTTAAAATATAAATTAAACCAACATGAGAATCAACAAAGGTTTCCTCGACAAAATCATGCCATAACTTTGGCATTTTGAAACCAAATTTGAATCCACCATCATAAGTAATACAATGCAAACTCGGATAGTTTCAATGTAGCATGTTTGCATGCCATTATTCTGCATACAGATATCATTTTAAATGGAACCATTAGTGAGCCCACGATCCTTTTGTGTGAAGAGCCCCGACTCTATTTGAGCTCTTTTTGCTCCACCACCTCCATAAACCCGGTGTTACATGGGGTCTCGCCCCCCACCTGGGGTCTAGATTCCTCGCCCCCTCAGCCGCTCCGGAGTCTTGGGGACTTCTGAGGGATGTTTCCCTCACGCCCCCTCACGTCCCCTCCATAGCCCCTTTTAGTTTATGTGGTTTCGTGTTGGTGAGTGTACCCTTAGCATGTTTGAGAATCAGTGAGTGCAGATTAGGATGGTGACATGGTTGATCTTGATATATTCGTGCGAGAAGTTGGATACGGAGACTAGTGGGGCATTAACTTGAGCATTTATGCTCATTTATCGGTCTGATGAGTATCATTTTTGATATTCATATACATGTTTTATGTTTTATATTTCAGGACATAACTGACAGTTTAAGTTTTATGTTTGATTTGAGTTGTAAACTTCGGTTTAAACTCTATTTTGAATCTTGATATAATATGTCATATGATATCTTAAACTTTATTTTCATTGTACATTGTTAGTAGTTACATTAATGATTATATAGTTACAAACTTACAAACTTGTACATGATTGTATGATGTATGTTTTAACTTTTAACTTTTAAATTTGTTTCAATTATATGGGACCATGGTTCTGATTTGTAATTTTATCATTTATGATTTTATCTTTCATGATGCAAGTGTATGATGTTGTATATACATTCCTTGCAAAAGCTTATGAGTTACATTTTAAATATTAAATTTTATAATTTTTATGACTGGCGTCCCCCGTTTCCTGAAAAATTGGTAGGGAGATTTACATGAGCCCAGCTCCCAGCAGCTCCCTCGTCCCCTCGCTCCACCTCCGAGGGGGGACTTGGTGGAACATTGCCATAAACATATGCAGAGAAGCACCTGTCATGATCTTGGAATTCCATTGCATATGTATGTACCAATGTTCCATAATCTTGCCCCATCTTGATTTAAATTTCCATTATTTATCAAATTATGGAGGGGGAACTTTCTTTGCAACATTTGGCTCAAAATGGGGACCATCTTCGTATGGTGAATATGAGAACTTCATAGATATTTGAAGAAGTATATTAGTGCCTTTTCCTACGGCCATGGAGTCATACTCTGATCATCCATCACAAAAAATTTGTCTTTGTTCATTCTCATGAAAGTTGCAAAAAATCATGCCCTAATTGAAGCATTATTTAAATTTGAAAGATATAATAAATGCAAGCTAGAAGTGCCCTATTAATACAAAGGAAACCTTCCTACCTACCTAAGCGAGATAAATTTTGATTGAATAGGAAACATGATACCTATGGAGTTGATCAACAAACTTGTTACAGAATCTGTGGGACTAAATCATGCATTTGATTTCGAGAGAACATGCGCATGAAGAGAAAAAGTCTCTGATTAATGGAAAATCCATACATTCCACTTATAAAAACTTCTGTAGAAAGGTCAAAAAATACTTAAGGCCTTAACTTAATTTGAATCCAAAAATAATAAACGGGATTAGTGAAAACACGAGAGTGGTGTGGGTAAAGCAACATAAATAAAAGTAGAATGCGCTTTCCCCAAGATGCCTTTGTCACCGTTGTATGAAAACATGTTTTCCTTTCCCTTTATACATGCAAGTGAATGCATTATGAGTGGTGTTTTTCGAATAGGAGAAAGCCTACTGATATATCATTTGTGGATTGAATGTTTGGGTGCGCTAATGTGCAATGACATGTTTCGAGGTGAATTCAATCAGGCATATTTTGAAACTCTAACTCGTCTTCGATTGTCTTATTAGAAATTATTTCGGTTTTCATTTTTGTGTTTTCAAGTTAGATATTGTTTTCAAGTTTTTACATTTATAATTTTATTGCAATGTGTGGTGATGAGGAATGGTGCGAGGAACAACCAGAACCAGGATGATCGGAAAGAGGCAGTGAGGAAGAACATGTAAAGTAAGCCATTGCTCTATCTTTAGGTATTTTAGTTATTACATAATTGAAATAATATTAATTTTGTTCAAATATCTGGAACACCTAACCATGTCCTTTGATGATTCCCTCTTTGAGGAAGAGCTTTTTCATCCCTATCCCAGTGTTGTTGTTGCAAAAAGCCACCGGATGCAATCGAATTTAATGCTTTGATAGATGTGCCTCAAGCACAAAAGCAGAAGAGAGGATACAACATCTTAGCAAATGACTAAATAGATATCGAGGTAATAATAAAAAGTAAAAAGGATATTTTTTGTTACGCATGAGATAGTGTGATAGTTTGATTTTTAATTTTTACATTGACTAAACTAACAAAAGTTCTTTTGTAGCCTTGGCGTCTTGGCATTGCTGAACCCACGGTGTTGGTGGTAGTGGGACACGAGGGCAGAAGATTCTTGACGGCCTCTACGTACACCTTCTACTCCTTTAGGTGCTAACCAAGAAAACACCACCTACCCCAGTGCGACACCCAACCAAGCTGTTGAACGTGTTTAGCAATGATGGTGATTATGACGGCTACATTATTGCGTTTCCACGAGCTACACATGTCGACTCCACGAGGACCATTAATGGCACGTTGTTAGTGAACGATTGAGGTGTCCCTATAAAGCATATTACAACTCCCGAGGTAAATTTAATATTTTAACTATTTCATGTACTTTATCTAAAACATGTGTCATGATTTTATTTTTAAGTGTGATAATATCTTCTTTCTTTTGGTTTATTACGTAGCAGGAAACAATGATTTCTACGAGTTACGGAGAGCCATGCGTTGGTAATTTTAGCCCAACCATGCGTACGGTGGAATTCCCATAATTTCCAACTTTGAAAAAGAACTTTTAGATTATCTAGAGCTTCCCTTTTTAGAATTCGGCATTTGACAGAAAGCGGTGGCTCGGGTAAGCGGCAAATATTTGAAATATACCGGGGACACCTGGGGCACTGGTACAATTTAGCCTAGATATGAGCGTCCTCTCGCGATTCAGTAGTGGAGAGCACTCATCCATGACGGAAAAAGAGAAAAGGAAGCGAAGAAAGAAGGAAAAATGCCAGCGGACACGCAAGGTAAATTACAACTTTTAATTCAATAGCTTTAATTTTCTTTATGTCTAAAATAAAAGTAATGCTACGTCATGTCCGACTTCAATCTTTTGATGCTAGGTTGCACGACACCTCAAAGGCAACCAAAACTAGGATGAGAAAAAGGGCCATCCTGGCCTAGGCGAGGAGGTGGCTACTTGAAATTAATTTGCAAGAATTGTAATTAGGTAGCCTAAACATCTTATAATTAATTATGCTTCAGCGTTTTTGTAATCCTATAGGATATGATTAAAAATACACAATCATATATATTGTAAGGGTGATGACTTTGAAACGATAACTAGGAAGATAAAAATATTGCTTTCCGTTTTGGCTATCAAAAATTTGTAGTTGAGCGTCATGAGAAGCTTGGGGCGGGTCCCAGATCTACAATGCACGATAAGGTAAAACATTAACCTTTCAATATTTTGTTTCGTCCGGCAATTAATGTCTAACGGCTTTGTTGTCGAGGGGAGCAACACTATGACAGAGGTAAATAACTTGATTTAGAACTGAGATGTAGATGATCTCTGCGTGCGACTTTGATCATTGTAGTGGGGACCAGGCCGGTAATGCGCTGCTCCCGGTGAGGGCCGTGGCGGTAATTAATTTCCACTTATAATTTTTTCTAATTATACCTGATAGTTGTCCTTATAACGTTTTTGTTCAAATGACGGAAGAATGTTTCCCTTGAGTATCTTACGAGAGGAAGGCAGAACCTTGATCCCAACGGCTGACAATTAGTGCACAATTAAATAATCTCATTGCAATTTTTTTATTAATATTATTTGAACTAGTTCAATGATATTTTAAAAAGCTGATAATTAAAATTTAATTATTATACATTTTTGGAGAAGCGTCTCCAAAATCCTTGGATGAGACAGTTTGTGACAATGCAACTAGGTGTTGACGACAAGCGGTGCACGAGGCTAAATAATTTCATTGCAATTTTTTTATTAATATTACCCGACGGATTCCAATGATATTTAAAGCCCGACAATTAAAAAATTTATTATCATTTTTGTGATACCAAAATCCTTTGGATGAGCCGGAGGACATAAGTGAATACAACAAATTGGCCAGTCACGGGTTAGAAAACCTGAAAACGAGACGAAACACGATGATATTGATGATGTAATTAAGACTTTAAAAATAGGAAGAAGAAAAAGAAAATTTGACAATGTAAAATATTGTATTATAAGACAAACGTTACCATACTTAAGACATTTTTTTGCGTTATATAAAAAACTCATTTATCATACTATTTTTATGTCAAGCATTAATTGCAATGTTTCCTTGCGTACTTTTTGTTGGTGTTTTTACTAGTTATTGAATATTTTTTTATGCTTATGAAAGTAAAAATTAGAATATAAAGATTGGGTGTTGGGGAATTGAGAGTGATGTGAGGGGGGAGGGGCCATAAGAGCTACCTTCACGTGGTTATTTTGTTTAGTGAAATAATTTATTGGACGATTTAATCTTGGAGCAAACCTCCCTTGATCCGACGTAGCAACAAAAAGTCAGTGACTTAGTTGCTACTCCTACGAGATCGTGGGAGGCTTGTTCCCAAGTTCATGCGACTCCAATAAATTGTTCTTGAAAACGAAGAGAACTTATTCGGTATGTTTTGACATTTTCAACATATGTTCTAACATTATCATGAGACTCATCTTAGAGAGTAAAAATACTACATCAATTACTTGTATTTATTGTATAGATAATGATGGATTTTGATTGACTTGGCGGTGCGGTACAAATCCTCTTGCATCATGAAGCGATACAACTTGTCAACCGAAGTCATGTCCGGGATATTTTTGCTTGTGCGCTTGACCGGGTTCGTAATGTCACATTTTGTAAGTTCCTTTACGAGTTCATAATTCAATATTAGCTTTTGCACGATTATTATCTATGTTTTTTGTATGTGTTTTTCATCTATTTGATTGTAAGCAACTATGCATGTTTTCTGTTATTCACTATGATTTCTCCCATTACAGCTCCAGGATGAATCAGGCTTTGTTACATAGGTTACTTTATTGTTACTATGATTTCTCCATTTACGATTTCCTAGGGTTACATCATGTAAAGTTGTCAATCTCGGAGTTGGTGATGAGCTTTAGTTCTCTAGATTTGGGGCTTTTCGATATTTTCTCACCTCATGTCATTCTGCATCACCTCGTTGTTTGAGCATGCGATTGTCTACCACTTGTACCAATTGGCACATGTCCAATCTCTGAGTGGTGCCACATTTCACCTATTTTCGGTGAGGATTTAGGGTTTCTCTAACATAGCTTGAGAAATCCGATTGAGTGCACCTTGAATATTGTCACATAATACTTATGGTTTGGATTGATGAGCATGTTACGGAATGGTTGGTTGATTCATAAGAACCACCCATAAATCTCCCTTCCTCTAACACACGAAAATAAAAATTTCTTTGACGGGACGAGTTTCAATACTTTGAAAACAAACTTCTATTCCCTTCAATAACTCAAAAAGCAGCCACTGCTTCTCAGCAGAGGATTACAAAATTATGGTTGCTACAAAACGCGATTACATAAAATAACTCAATGTATTCCAAAACAAACATACTGTTTGTCTCTAAGACACTCTGTTGTGTTTTCCCTTTCGCAACTATTTTATTGCATACACACTTAAAAAGTTACACTCAGTTTTTCACTTTTTACACCTTTATATGTAATAAAAAATTTACGTCTTGTCTATAAAAAAAACTACCAAGCTTTTCGGCCTTTTTATTTTTATATGTCGGAACATATAAAACATATTATAATAAACCCTCTTTTAAAAAAAATAAAATTAAAACTAAATTCTATGGCCCACCTTTCATTTCGCATATGATATATATATAACATATGTATATATTAAACTATCAAAACATTAAAGAACCCTTCGTCGGACTTCAAAGTCTAAATAGATTGAATTTCAAACCAAATTCGCGTTCCAAAATGGGATGCGACGTGCACCTAATTTTGCTAAATTCTCAATCCAATGTGCTGTATAAAAAATTCGGGTCCGGTTTCGGGTTTTGATTCCCTTCAATTTCATGCGATCAATATTAATGCTCCACGTGTCCCTCCTCTTTTGAATTTACAAAGCGTAGGGTAAATTTCTGTTTGTTTAATTTACGGATTTGGTGGTGCGTTAGCTGTGTTGTTGTGTTTAAAAATACAATCTTTATCTGAAAGCATATGGTGTGGCAGTCTACAAAAAACTTACTGGGAATTTTAAATGTTGAATTAAATTCTGGATGGCATACAACAACCTCAAAAAAATGTTCTTTGCATCCGTCCTACAACAACGACGATTGAAGTTAAAATTGACGATAACAGGGTTTAATAAGTGAGGGTGTAAGGTAACTTTGTATCGATAGTCTTGGATTAAGATCATCTATTCATTTTTGGCAAGGTCTTATGAGTGTTTGGTTTTTTAGTTTTGGGTTGGAGTTTATTGAGTCTAAGCTAGTTTTTGAGTGAAAAAATTGCTATCGGTATTAAAAAATTTTTGGTTCTTTTGTCAAAATTTATGAGCTTGTTAGGAAATACAAAACTAACAATGGTTGTATCTTAAATTTGTGGAAAATAATTTGAAATGAAACCTTTTTGTTTAGGTTGTTGCGGCAGTGCAAACCCCATTCAAATTACTAGGGGCATTGTGAGACAATAAAGGCCCTTGTTTCGGAACTCAAAATTTTGTCAAAGGAGGTAAGCTTGCCTTTTGAGTGAAATTTGGTTTTCCTTTTTCTTGATGGTTTGGTGTATCTAATTGAATTAGTTGCCTAAGGCCAGCGCAGTTTGCGAAACTCCTTTTCATTTTTCATACGGTATTGGCCTTGTGGAATACATTTGATTGTGTGAATGTATTAGATCTACAACATTTGTAGTTGTTTAGTCTTATGGCCGAGTGCACTTTTATTATGGAAATAGTTGATGCAATATTGTCATTTAATCCTTCTTTGCGAGGGTAGCATGTTGAGAAGTTTTTTGTGAAAAATTTGGTAATTCAAAATGACATTTGATCCTATACATCATCATGCACTTGACTTCAAAATTCATATTCAAAGTGTGCCAGACAATTCTTGCAAAATTTCAAATATTTAAGTTGTTTTAAACCATTATCTTTTTCATGTATTGGATGCTGAAAATGTGAAAAAGACTTTGGTATGAAACCAACTGGTGAATAATTTCCAGCACAACAACCACTTCCAAGACATGATTTAGAAGTAGAACAGATGTGCTTATGAAGCATAGAAAGATATCCTTGATGCATTGTCAATGTTTGGCTAGGGTTATTTTTGGAGAAAATAACTCCTTATTCCTAGAATAGTGATCTTCAATACAAGTAAATGCCAGAGAAGAGAGATCATCGTGTGACGCAACAAAACTGAAATTGGACCCCCAAGGAGAGTTGGTGTGTCTACAATTGCTCTGTCAACATTTTCCCTTGGTTTACCCCGTTCTTTTCCTCCGGCTTGAGTCTTAATTGACTTCTTCTTTCTTTGGGTTTATTTATCAAATTCGTAGAATTTGATAAATAAATACTATCCACAATGGTTGGACTTTAATTTATATTCCCGACTTTATATTATCTCCAATCCTTATAACCAATGTTTAACTTTCAACACTTTCTATTTATACTCCACGTTTATTTTTAAATAAATAACTTGTAATGAACTTTCGGCTCTATATTTCACCACCCAGCCTTACAAAAATCACGCTCCAGACTTATGCTAATTATCCGCCAATCGTTTAATTAAACAATTTCATTATACTCCGGCCCCACCTATATATATCAATAACCAATCAAACACTCGTATCGTACCTGGATATCCTCCGCACACCTTAGTTAACCTACGGGCAAGTTCAACGTGCAACCACCGTCCGATGGCCCTTCTCCAAATCAACGACTCTTGGCAATTTCGCTCGGCTTCCAACGTCGGGCTTTAACGTGCGATGGCGCGGGTTAAACGGTGGTTTTCCAGGGGTCACTTCGCCACGTGTCGCATTTCTGTGGAATCGATCGCGAATGAATACCACCTGCTGCTTAAAAGGTGGTACGTGTAATCGCTTTGATTCCACTCGTGGTTTTGGTAGAGGGCTTGACCACAGGTGCAAGTCTGGTTCCGCTATCCTTTTGTTTGTTAACTCATGTCCAATCCTCAGGTCAGGTTCCAAAAGCACAACAATTTTGTCTCTTTATTAAGCGGGATTTTTATATTTGAACAACTTTCACGACCCCGGTTCTCTACACAGACCTCGCCTTGGATATTTTTACATAAAAATGATTGTTCTCAATAATTATTTATATAACTTTTCCACATGTTTAGTGTGGTATTCCCATGATTTATTATAAATATGTGTATTATCAAAGAAAACGAATACAAATTTTATAAGATGGGATCAAACAAAATTGTTCTTAAGTCGAGCCCGCCGGACTTCAAACGGTGATAAACCATAATTCAAACCAAATTCACGTTCCAAAATAGTCTGCTGACGTCGGCCAATTTTGTGACACGAAAACCAAATGAATTCCGCCCTAATATTTTTCGGGTCCGAAGTTGGGCTAGCGTACGGAGGGAAGTTGTGACACAAATTTCTTATCAAATTCGCCCTAATATTTTTCGGGTCCAGATTTCCACTGCGCGAGCGGCCCAAACAAAGATCCACTCCAATCAATTTATGCCACGTGTCCTCAATAAAAACTTGCCCTGCTCCCGGCTGCGGGTGCATTCGATGGCGTTTAAGGCGATGGGACATGGATATGGCGATTTCATATCAATCGCATTAACATTTAACGTTGTTCAATTAAGTTTTCACATCAAATCCACATTAATTAATTTTTAACACTGTTCAAGATCGGACCTCCACTCCTCTTAGCGATTCCGCATGCTCCAATTTGATCCGGCCTTCGGCTCTCGTTATTAATGATCAGAGATTAATTATGACGGGCGTCCTTTGATTGCATTGCAGTTGGGTCGACAAAATGTCGTTTAGCCATGGTTTTTTAGACAAGCCGGTTGCTGGATTACACTGCCTGCTAACTGTGACGATAAGGAGAAGTGGCCAGCTGAACTGCTGCCTAGACCTTGCTGCATATTTGCATTTCTCTCGGTTCTGTCTCTGTCTGTCTTCCTCTGTTAATTGGAATTCTTCTTCTTCGTCTCCTCTTGTGCCCACTGCGCCTGAGATTGCACCCATGCCTCGCGTGCGTCATAGGATGCGTTGCCGCAGGGGGAGCACTAGAGGTCAACCCCTGCACGCTCCCTCCAGCCCCTCAACAGAGTCGACTTTCGGCCAGTCCAGTGATTATTACGCAGGTCGATATCCAAATACTAGGAGTGGGCGGGGTCGGGTTGTAGGATCTGGCCACCGTATGGATTCCCCTGCTCCTCGCTTCCCCACCGCTAGTTCACCTTCTCCCACGACGCGCATTGCGCAATTTTCCTTTAATTTCTCTCTCAACCGCCCACGAATCACGGCTTTATTCACTGTGGTCTTCCGCGAGGAGGCCCAAACAGAGGAAGAATGCACCCGTCCGGCGGGTCTGAGCTCGGAAAAAGCCGGCCAGCATTCTGGCCTTCAGGAGGGGAGCCGTGGCATGCATGTGGAGGTAGCACCTAGCGATCCTGGACCTTCCGAAGGATGGTGCCGAATCGTGGAGGAACCACCAGAGGAGTAGTTTGGTTAATTTGTTTTTCTTGCTTAGCAGACCCACTTAATTGGGCTGCTTTTAGATTATTTTACTGTGTTGGACCTTTGTAATATTTTTGAATTCTGTAAATTAAACGTTCAAGACTGGTTTCCCCGTATGAGGGCAGTCTTCTTAATATTTTGATTTTTTGATGACAAATTTGCCATGTGTATGGCCAGGCAATGTTTTTGACTTCGGTGTAATTTTATTTGCAATGTTAATAGATTAACTTTACTTAGAATTCTCACATGATTAGTGTTTTTATTGATCTGTTCAAGGATTTTGGGTACTTTAATTTGTATTTGGAACAATGGACGTCGGTACTCTATCTGTTGCTTTACTGTTCTACATACTGCTATTTCACTTTCTTATAGATGCCTCGGGCATATTTGAATGCTTTCTCAGATTGTCGATAATCTCCATGTGGATCGTTATTGGATTTTATATCATGTCCCTGTATGTGACATGGGGTATTTTTCTATCATTGTCTGGGGTGGGACTTCCACTTTTCTGGATGGATATTTGGGTTCCAATCTTCAGATGTGAAAATGTAATGACTTCATGGACTGTTTTACTTCATATAATATATTCAAAACAACGTTTTTTCTCTTGTGAAAATAAAATGATTAATGTTTATCACTCTGCCTTCAAAACTAGCGATGCTGGTCTATGTTGCTGGTTTATTGATATGGTCTGATGGTCTTTTTATATTTTGGACATATCACACTCCTCACATGATTAGCGTTTTTCTCTGTTCGAGGATTTTGGGTACTTTAATTTGTATTTGGAACAATGGACGTCAGTACGTACTCTATCTGTTGCTTTACTATTCTACATACTGCTATTTCACTTTCTTATAGATGCCTTGGGCATATTTGGATGCTTTCTCAGATTGTCGATAATCTCCATGTGGACCGTTACCGGGTTTTATATCAAGTCGCTGTATGTGACATGGGGTATTTTTCTATCATTGTCTGGGGTGGGACTTCCACTTTTCTGGATGGATATTTGGGTTCCAATCTTCATATGTGAAAATGCAATGACTTCATGGACTGTTTTACTTCATATAATATATTCAAAACAACGTTTTTTCTCTTGTGAAAAAAAAAATGATTAATGTTTATCACTCTGCCTTCAAAAGTAGCGATGCTGGTCTATGTTGCTGGTTTATTGATATGGTCTGATGGTCTTTTTATATTTTGGACATATCACACTCCTCACATGATTAGCATTTTTCTCTGTTCAAGGATTTTGGGTACATTAATTTGTATTTGGAACAATGGACGTCGGTACTCTATCTGTTGCTTTACTATTCTACATACTGCTATTTCACTTTCTTATAGATGCCTCGGGCATATTTGGATGCTTTCTCAGATTGTCGATAATCTCCATGTGGACCGTTACTGGGTTTTATATCAAGTCCCTGTATGTGACATGGGGTATTTTTCTATCACTGTCTGGAGTGGGACTTCCACTTTTTAGGATGGATATTTGGGTTCCAATCTTCAGATGTGAAAATGTAATCATGGACTATTTTACTTCATATAATATATTCAAAACAACGTTTTTTCTCTTGTGAAAAAAAAATGATTAATGTTTATCACTCTGCCTTCAAAACTAGCGATGCTGGTCTATGTTGCTGGTTTATTGATATGGTCTGATGGTCTTTTTATATTTTGGACATATCACACTCCTCACATGATTAGCGTTTTCTCTGTTCAAGGATTTTGGGTACTTTAATTTGTATTTGGAACAATGGACGTCGGTACGTACTCTATCTGTTGCTTTACTATTCTACATACTGCTATTTCACTTTCTTATAGATGCCTTGGGCATATTTGGATGCTTTCTCAGATTGTCGATAATCTCCATGTGGACCGTTACTGGGTTTTATCAAGTCGCTGTATGTGACATGTGGTATTTTTCTATCATTGTCTGGGGTGGGACTTCCACTTTTCTGGATGGATATTTGGGTTCCAATCTTAAGATGTGAAAATGTAATGACTTCATGGACTGTTTTACTTCATACAATATATTGAAAACATCGTTTTTTCTCTTGTGAAAAAAAAAATGATTAATGTTTATCACTCTGCCTTCAAAACTAGCGATCCTGGTCTATGTTGCTGGTTTATTGATATGGTCTGATGGTCTTTTTATATTTTGGACATATCACACTCCTCACATGATTAGCGTTTTTCTCTGTTGCAGGGTTTTGGGTACTTTAATTTGTATTTGGAACAATGGACTTCGGTACTCTATCTGTTGCTTTACTATTCTACATACTGCTATTTCACTTTCTTATAGATGCCTCGGGCATATTTGGATGCTTTCTCAAATTTGTAGATAATCTCCATGTGGACCGTTACTGGGTTTTATATCATGTCCCTGTAGGTGACATGGGGTATTTTTCTATCATTGTCTGGGATGGGACTTCCACTTTTCTGGATGGATATTTGGGTTCCAATCTTCAGATGTGAAAATGTAATGACTTCATGGACTGTTTTACTTCATATAATATATTCAAAACAACGTTTCTCGTCTTTTAAAGTTTCATTTTTTTTTAAAAAATTGAACCCTCTGTCGGTCTACCGACGCCTTGTAGACGTCGGAACTGCGACAACCCAAAAAAGTCGGAAGAGAGACAACATAAAAACGTCGGACCACATTTCGTCGGAATTACGACAGATTACAAACGTCAGAAGAAATACATTCCAAACGTCAGACCACATTTCGTCGGAATTGTGACATCTTACAGACGTCGGAAGAGCGATGTCCAAAACGTCGGACCACGTTGCGTCAGAATTGCGACTGTTTACAAACGTCGGAAGAGCGACGTTCAAAACGTCGGACCACATTGCGTCGGAAGTGCGATAGTTTAAAAACGTCGGAGGCGCGACGGTTTGTGAGAGTCAGAAGAGTGACGCTTGTTCGAAAGCGACGGAAGAAGTGTCGATAGTGCGACACTTTTTACGTGCGTCGGAACTGCGACGGCATGACAAACCACATTTTTTCCGCCCTCGAACTGTCGCTCTTGCGACGACTATGTGTCGGAATAGCGACGAATTGGCCGTCGGAATTTCCGCCAAATTTTCTAGTGCGTGTTGATAAAACCTTCCAAGGAATAAGACCACAAAAGTCAACAAGAGTGTCATCATACTTAATACTATCAAAGAGTGGTCAATAGCAAAAGTGAATTGACAGACCTTCATAACTTGCATTGGTTCCTTATCCTTCACCCAACCCTAAAATTTTAGACCAAGGTGAACATTTTGAAGGGAAATTAAGAAAATTCACATGATCTTGTGAAATAAGATTTTTATCACTACCATTAACTATAATGCAATATTCTTACACAAACAAAGAATCCTTGTCTAAAGTGAAGTAGTCAGTGATGATTAAGACTAATTGTGGGCTTAGAATTGTTTTTCCATTTTTTTTTGAATTGTTGGAATTACCATACTTAGTAGCAGAGGCATTTCCACCATGGATTGGGAAGTCCACAACAAACACTTATGTAAGTGGGATTGTTGACTATAATCATTTTAACCTTCTCCTTCCTTTTTCTCAGCCACTGAAATATGTGTTGAGAAATCTTTGCTTAAGGCATCCCTCATTACAATGGGCAGACCATTAGTGATAATCACAATATTCTCGTAACATTTCCACTATCATTACAATTGATTTTGGGCTAAAATTTATACTTATGGGTATCTTTTTCATGCCTTGTAAACAAATGAAGATGACAAGGGGAAGGAGCAGAAGAAGAGGGATTAGAAAACATCCACTGAGAGGAGATTGAATTTTTTCCAATGATGCTCCATCTTTAGGGATTGCTTCTGTAACTTGCTTTCAATATTCAAGGCAAGCCAGAAATCCTTGCTCTAATGAACTGAGTGCATGCAAATTTCATCTTGTGTTGAATATGAAACATGAGACACTTGATAAAATTGAAACATTAATCCCCAACGATGAATTTTTCAATATACTAATGAACAATCAATACCAAAAATTTTCAGAGAGGTAGCCACTGCTAAGTAGCTCCTTCCTAAGAGGTTAGAAACATTGTCTAATAACTAGTTTGTAGAAGCCATCGAAATCACCCAATAGGCACCACATTGCACACAACATGTTGAGTAGTGGGAGAAAGAATCTTAAATTATAATGCACCCTTCTGCGAGAGTAACAACATTTTGGAGAAACAAAAATGCCTATGATAAGTGATAGACTTTCTGGAGGTATAGAAATGTTGCCAGCAGATTAGGAGGTTCGTCCAGACCCCAAGAGATATCTAGGGAACAACCCCAAACTTGAGTAGCTAAGAGGTTATGGCAGAAACATTGAGAATGAATGTTAAGGAAAAAGTCTTGCAATCAAACTAAACTCACAGGATAACTACAAACCAAGAGTGACAAATTTTTGGATATTTCATTAGTCTAAAGAGGCTAGAAGCTCATGCAACAATAGAAGGTTATTTTATTGGGCAAAGAGAATTCTATGTGCATCTTGCAGATGCAAACTTCTCTTGCACATGATGGGAAAAAGGGCTTGCGAAAATATGCCCTGTGTGCAGCATCAACACACACAACATTCTATTTTTCCCAATGCACTAACCTTCTAGTTGTGCCCAAATAGCACTTGGGTCGCAGTGGCAAGGCTTTCAGTAGCAAGCATTTACCAAATCTTCCATAATTTGCACTATTATACCAAAACTAGATCTTGGACTTATGCTAAGATGTGAGGTGTTTCCACTGCAAGACATCAAGCAACGTGTTTAGCATTCATAGCTGACAAACTTGAGAAACACCTTGACCAGGGAAAAACAGCCAGAAAGAAACGAACAAATAATAATAATAATAACTCTAGACAATTATAAATAGGAAACCCTACTATCACTGCACTGGAGGTGCATGCCTTCACTTTTTTATTTTTCATTATAATTTGCACAAAATCCCTCCAATCCTAGCCTGTCACATTTTTGCATTTAGCAACAGTTAAATACTTTTTCATTTGGTTGTGTATGAATCCCAATGGAGAAATGGTATTATATATGCCATACATAACAATTAGTAAGCCAAAACAAGTAAATGAAATGTTTCAACTGTAACTTCTTATCATGAAATGTTAGTTACAGTAACAGCAATGGTATGCCAATTGCATAAGCCATATGTATCTCCTGTGGAAATGCTGATTGTAATCCCCATGTGAGCCAAAATCTCAATAAATAGCAACATAAAGAATTAATATGCAACAGAATTGTTGTAGAAACTATTTTATAAATGGGAAAGGTAGTGAATTATGGAATAGCATATCATGCGTACTACCTATTTAGTTGTTTAACCTACAATATCTACTATCATTTTCAGTTTCTTTATTATTTTTGTACACTGCTCATTTTATCTAGAATTACAGTGAGATAGTTGTCTGATAGTTGGTCATATTATAGTAGGAATGTCATCAATATAGGAAATCTAGTTTTTGACTGAAAATGAGAGCAAGGTATAAGGAAAATCATTGCCACAAGGTAAAACTACGATTGACAACTTCTTATTGGAATGTATATTATTTGGAGTTAAATACAAACTATGATTATTTGTGGTAATGCCATGGATGTTGGAGAATAGAAATTCAAGAAAGTATTGTCACTGTAACACGTCTATAATGTAGTTGTAGATCCTTTTTCACCTTGGTTTCTATTTTCTGCAATGGCTTGTAGTGGTAGCATGATGCGTGCATTAGATATTTGCTTCCAATGTTCTAGTGAACCTGGTATTTTCAAGGGGGGTCATAACCTATTAGGAAAGAACTTATTTTTTCATAAGAGGCATTCCTAGAAAAAATTGGTCAAGAGGCCAATCTGCAAGACAAAATTATAATATATATTGTGACTTCTCCAAAGCTTGAAACTTATTCACTGGTTGATACTTCACTAGTCAGTCAATAATGCTATAGCCTTCAGAAACTAAAACACAGTGGTGACTTGCAGGTCATGTTTGCATTATGCTAGTACAAGCTTAGTCTATTCAGAGGCCGACTATATGCAACAAAAAAGATTTGCAGAGAAACTTTCCATGTGCACTATTGTAATTGTAGGAAAAATGAAATAGTTAGTTTATATATCTTCATAGATTTTGAATTAGGAAAGAAGCCCTTAAAATGTACATCCATCATAAGACTAGGCCGAGTTCAATCTAGTTAAGTGTGTTGTTGCTTGCACACACTTGTTATTTATTTTGCCCATTTTAGGCCTTAGAAAACTGACATAGTAAATGTATAAGAGTTCCCAAAATAAGTGTCTAAGTGAGATGGAAGACATGTGAGAAAATTCAAGCTGGCCTATCCATGTTCACCCATTATTGGGCTTCTTTAGGATTAATAGTTGAGGAAATTTTTTCAGCATTGTGGGACTAAGAAAGTATGCCAACTTGTAAGATTAAATAACATTGCAACACCATGAGAGTCATCTAGAATGGTTGAACTGATGCTAAACAATTTAGCATAATAATAGGAGACAACTTAGCAACTTCTTAGTGTCATGTTGCATGAAGAATTGACTCGAACCTAAGTTTTTGAGGCAACTGATATACTGCCCAAATCATGTCCTTTAGGAGACAAAGTTTGCACATTGAGTGTGTGAGAGGGCGAATGGGTATCATGTTCACATGGATTGATACATTAGTCCAATTTATATTTTCTTATCTTTTCCTAAAGGCTAATATCAGTAAATGCGAACATGAGAGTGGGTGCCCTCACATTTGAAGAGAAAAATCTAGGGGGATTGTGTTAAAGACCATTTAAATTAATCATTCTACCCTCATGCTTAATGGAAATAAACATTTGATATGATTCATTTCATATGTGCCCAAAGTTTGAAAACACTAAAGTTTAAACTCCCAATGTGTCCTTTATGAGAGTGGGTGCCCTCTAATTTGAAGAGACAAATCTAAAGGGATTGTGCTAAAGACCATTTAAGTTAATAATTCTACCCTAATGCTTAATGGAAATAAACATTTCATATGATTCATGTCATATGTTCCGTTCCAAATGTTTGAAAACACTAAGGTTTAAACTCCTAGGATCTCATCACTTTCTTTATTTATGATTTTTACAAAAATTGGAGGTCATTGGTGAGAAAAAATCTCAAAAACCCTAAAAAAATTATCAAAATGATTAGAAAAAGGGGTGTTGCTTGTAGAGGTAATGGGGTCTCTGCAAGAGGCAGCCAAGGAGAAGGTGACTTGTTGAACAAAAGAGCCTCTAAATCCTCTTGTATCCAAGCAATAAAGATCATTGATGACGAAGATGAGTCTAAGTTTGAAGATGAATATGATGAATTTGATTCAGTGAAGCTTGTGGAGAACAAGCAACCAATGTTGAGTCCTATTGAAAAAACAGATCCAAAAACAAGTAGTGTGAAGGTTACTGGGGATGTTAATTATTTGAGCCAATCAAGATTTCACTAGCACAATATCTCACCATTGACACTCAAGGCAGCCAACATAGTGGGATATGAGCATATGACCATTGTGCAAGAAGCAACTCTTCCATCTATTCTCAAAGGCAAGGATGTGTAGGCCAAGGTTAAAACTTGCATCAGCAAGACAATATCATTTATATTTTTTTCTATTGAGGTGATAATGAAGTCACAATTCCTCCAAGGTCATAAAAGGTCGCCTATTCTTGTTCTTGTCATTTGTCCTACTATGGAACTTGCAAGTCAAGTTGTTGTCCAGGCCAATGTTTTGTTTAAATACCATGAAAATATTGTTGTACAAGTAGTTAGTGAGGGCATTAAATTACCAAGAGAACATAAATGGTTACAAACAAATCCTTGCCAAATATTAGTGGCCACTCCTGGAAGGCTTTGGTACCATATGGAGAATACCCCAGCCATCTCAAATCGTTTAATGGGTGTGAAAATGCTCCTACTTTGATGAAGTCAGCCATTTGCAAGATATGGGGTTCCATAGGGATATTGATATAGGGACATCCCTAGTTCCTTATTACAACCATGCCGACCCAAGTAACAAATCCTTGATATAGGGCTATCAACGCCTATAATGAATCTTGATTATGGGGATGTCACCACTTGTGACAAATCCTTGTCACAATATTTTAAGCCCCCCATAATAGGCAAATCCCTCTTACAAGGCATCATCAACACTCATAACATTGATCCAATGTTCAGTACAACCCAGTGTTACATAGTGAAACACTCACCAAGGTTTGGGGCACGAACCCCATGCTTCCATGACAATGAAATTTTAAGTGAAACAATTGCAATGTCCCCAAAATAGTGAAATGTGATGCAAAACATTTTACTTTTAATGAGGGATGTTTCAAATATGTAAATTGGGTATCCTAGGTTATGGAGATTAAAATCCATGAGGCCAACCAAGGTTATGGAGTAAATTCGAAGGCATGAGAAAAAAATAATGAAGCAAATGTATAATCCAATGTTTGTTAAGAGTTCTAAAACTCTAATGCACAAGGAAGATATGCATCAGCAAGAAAGAGATGAAATTTAATCTCAGTAGTCAAGGACAAAGTTAGATGAATAAATTGACAAGTTGTGGATGTTGATGAAGAGAATGACCAGGAGAAGGTACAACAAGAGGAAAATGAAAACCAACAACAAAGTACAATTGACTAAGGACCTTTCATTAGCAAGGCAAGTGGAAAAGAACAACATAGGATTTGGAAGCCTAGATAAGTGAATATAACATCAACACTAGGAAAATAACATGTAGGGAAGAATGGACAACTACAACACAAGCTTTGGATCCTATAGGATTCAAGAACTAATGACACATGAATAGGAGTTCATGAAATTTTTCTACCATGGGAGTCTGATGCAGGAGCACTAAAACTTCCAAAAGCCATCAAGCATTCTGAAGAAAAGCTCCAAAAGGGTTTTGAACATTGAAAATTAATTTCAATTCCTTATTTGTAAATATTGTTTGTTTCTTTTAATTATTATACAATATTTTTAGAAAACATATGGGTAGGAATGATTTTTTCCTTAAGGAAAAATAAATTCTACCCTGAAAAGCATAAGAGATTTAGGGAATGAACCACGGAGCTACTTTTTTTTAAAGTTGTATTTGATCAATTTAAGATTAAGGGAAAATAAAATGGAATTCAAATAAATGGGAAATCGGGCCATACAGAGAATGAATGCCTCTCACCATGTGTATGCACAAAACTAGTTTAATGAATAAGAGTTCATGCATTTACTATAACAGACTGTGTTGGATATATGTTGCTATAAATTAATGTATAACGAAGACCATGCATTTATTCTATATTCGATTTACTCTGAGTCAAAGTTTAATTATCTATTCATTTCCAGTTGAAGAATCTCTTTTTTGTGCACACTAGAGGGTTTTGGGAAAATGAAGCTATTGTCAATGTTTTAGGAGTATAATTGACTAAGAGAAGGCACCGAACTTCAGTAAATCGTTGGAGGCATAAGGTTAACATGAAATTATGGAATGGGCTATTTTAATCCAACTAATCAACTCTTGCATCGGTTTGTTTGGACCATGAATATTAATTTGTGAAAGAATTGGAAGGAGATTCCAATCCCTATGATATGGAATCGCCTTGGAAGTGGTCAGGAGGAACAGACAGAGAACTGAAGCCAACTGAGTTTCTCTATCTTGTGAGGGTTGAGTTTCAACTGAAATAATATTTTAGAGTCCAAATCTGCGTTGAGCTATATAGAAGCGTGACCATATTAAGATGAGACAATCACCATGGATATTAAGTTGAAGTGAATGTTTTCGGTACAATTTTCGGCATAAATACTGGAAAATGTGTTTTTAACCTTGCGTTGGAAATTTAATTTGAATTATGGAAACATGTCGTTTTTTGTTTTGCTATATATTTCAATTAATGATCGAAAGCCCTTTGGTGTGGCCTGAAAACCTTGCATGGACATGATCATTCCCAACATATGCTAAATTTTGATGTTGAATCATATAGATTTGATTATTGGAGATCACATGTTTGAATACTAAACCAGGATTGATCGTCGGTGGATGTTGGAAATTGTAAATGTGAGAAAAATTTCCAAAGAGCTCCATTGTAGAATTTCACTCCACAATGTCATGCAGAGTGTGGAATGGGCATATGAATGGGTTATATTTCAGGTTTTGTGATGTGGTTGAAGTGGTACCCACTGCCGGTGAAGTTTGGCTCCTGCAAGGTTCCATGGTCAAACCCACGAGGAGAAAGGGGTGCGTGCACATATAACCATGGAAGACCCTATAAATGCCAAATGAGCCTCTGCCATGGCTATATAATTAAGCATACCATCTACGTTGAATGGGTTTTTGCAGCAGCAACTACTTTGTGAATTTTAGGATTCTTTTGCTAATCTCCTTCTGGGAAGCAACTACTTTGTGAATTTCTGGATTCTTTTGCTAATCTCCTTCCGGGAAGCAAAGTTTGTGCTGTGGCATATGCTATGCTCCTGCCTACTCCACATGAAGATTCCTTTCATGGTTTCTCTGATATCCATCTTCTTATAGTGGCATTCCATATCAGTGGAAAACTCAAATAAAGATTTCAGTCATTGAGTTTCTATATTGAGTTCTGAGTGTCTTTGAAAACAATCTATTGATCAGAATGGCGGAGGGTTTGGTGATCCAATCACTTGCGGGCACTGTACCATCTGAGCTGCTGGGGATCATTAAAGATGTGTTGAAGAAGAGTTTTTCCTGCAAGGAGAATTGCAAACGCCTCCAAAAATCCCTGGAAGGAATCACACCTATGTTACTTGACAACTTTACGAGTAGTGTAGAGTTGTCTCAACCTAGCCAGAAGCTTCTCAACGAACTATATCAGAAGCTGCAAGAGGGTAAGAGGTTGGTTAAGGCCTGTTCCAAGGTAAGTCATTTGAATATCTTCAGGAGCTATAAGTATGCAAATAAAATTCAAGGCTTGGATTTTTAAATTGTCAATCTCACTCAGACGAAAGGTTGGGCACATATCTGTTCTGAATTGCATATTCTGAGAGTACAGCAAGATCAACTTGTGACTATTGGGCACATAATAGAGCATAAACTTGAGAATATTGACCTCAAAATGGAGGATAAACTTGAAGGGATTGGGCACAAAATTGATGCAATAAGGGAAGTATCTGACCTTAATTTTATCGCAGATTAGATGTATCAATTGGAAATTGGTAAAAGGGCTTCCCAATCGAGCGTCCCAGAATTGCCAGATTTTAGAGTTGGTTTGAAGGGTTTGGTGTATGAGCTGAAAAAACGTCTCTTGCGCAATGATGCTCCACTGCTTGGATTAATAGGCATGGGGGGCAGTGGAAAGACTACTGTGGCATTAGCCCTCTGCTATGATAATGAAGTCAAAGGTCATTTTAAGGAGATGATAGATTTTGAAATAGTTTTGCAATCATCGAACCTTAAGGGACTTCTTGAGAGAATGTGGGACAAGATTGTTCGCGAGAAAAGACCTGAATTTCATGACGTTGAAGATGCACATCAACAGCTGCAACAAAGGCTTCGCCAAATGGAACCTCGACCAACTTTGGTGGTGTTAGATGATGTTTGGGAAATTGATCATCTTGAAAAGCTTTTGTTTGAAGGAAAAGGGCTTAAAACTCTTGTTACAACTAGAAACAACAATGTTGTTAAATCTGATTACCGGTATGATTTGCCGTGTTTGAGAGAGAAAGATGTCATGTCCCTTTTCTGCTTTTCAGCATTTGATCGAAAGTCCATTCCACAAATAGCAGATTACAACCTAGTCAAAGAGGTAATAGCATAATGCAAAGGATTACCGCTTTCTCTTAAGGTGATTGGAAGGTCTCTCCATGGTCAGCCACCCGTATCATGGATAACTTCCAAGGACAAACTTTCTCAAGGACAAGCAATATCTGAATATCACGAAATAGAAGTTCTGAAATGAATGGAAACAAGCATAGATATCTTGGAAGAAGAAGTCCGAGAATGCTTTCTGGACATGGGAATATTTCCAGAGTCTAGAAAAATATCTGCTGATCCATTGTTATACTTGGGTGTTTATGTTCATAAGTTGAAATGGACAGCTGCTTACACAATCTTAATAGAACTTGCGAGTCGAAATCTTGTGACTTTGGTGAACAATCAAAAAGGTACCCTGGCGAATCCTTATGGCTGCAGTGGTGAGCTTTACTTAATTCAACATGATGTATTGCGAGACCTGGCTATCTATTGGACCGAGCAGGAGCCTATAATTGAAAGACGCAAAAGGATTATCATGCCTTAGAAAGCTGATTCTATTCGCAAAATGTGGAAGAAGCATGCCAAGACCGATACAGGGTGAAGATCGATACAGCCAACGAGAAAAGGGGCGGATAAGAGCTACCCGTACGAGTCTTTCTTTCCGGATACATTCTAGCTCCCTCCCACAATCGTTTAATTGGTACAATACCTACAAGTTGGAAGGGCATACAGAGTTTGCACTTGTTATCATTGGAACATAACCAGTTGACAGGGTTTCTTCCAGAATGGATCTGGAAATTCAAGGATTTGCAAGTGCTTAGTTTCTCCAATAATTTGTTTTATGGAGAAATTCCCATCCAAGTATCTGAATTGAAGGTTCTTTGGACTACACCCAATCCATCAGAGTGTTACACTGAAAATTGTCATCCTGACATTCTGCCATGTGTATGAGCTCATTATTACTCATAACTCTCCCTTTTGCAAGTCTAACATATCAGTTCCTCATGTCAAGCCTTGAAAATCAGAAAAAGTTCCTAAAAGTCTCCTAAACTTTGGTATCGTACTTTCCGGCTATCTTGCCTGCGGTCCCGCACCCAATTTTCAGCTTTCCTGTGTTCCTGAATGCACTTTATCTTTTTTATAGGTGCGGACCCCTATAAGATTAAAAAGGCGCAAGTAAAATCCCAAAAATCTCAATTAAAGTAAATTCTGGAAGCTTCTAGAATGGATTTTGCGGTGGCAGAACCGCTCTTGTGAGGTGCATGAATCCCTTACCTTATGGATCTAACCCCTTGATGTGAGGAGCTTATCCCTTTAAAGGAGGATTTTATCCCTTCATACTTGGAACAGAAAACCTCCTCTTTTCCACTATAAAAAGAGGCATTGGGTAGCCTCAAGGGGAGTTCAAGCTTTTAGAATATTTGAAGTTAAGTGATGTTGAGATTTAGACTCAGTTAACTAAGAATTTTGTGAGGAGAGATTGCATACCTCTATTTGTCTTGGTTGGAGGAGTGCAGAGCTTATCAAATTAAAGGAGACTCCTGCTTCGAACCCTGGAAAGTCTTGTGCAACATCAAGGCTCAAGTTGTAAAGATTTTCTTCTTTTGAAATTAATACAAATATACTCATTTTTCTCAATAAGCTTTCAGTCATGGTTTATTTCATAGATTCCTTGATCACTATGATAAGCATGGTTTATGATGATTTCTATACAGGTGCTATGTAATATTTTTCTTGTTTGTGACTGCAGGTTTAAGAGGAAAACTCCTTCAAGCGCGCGAGGGATAACAACAACTTCAAACAAGCACTGGACAAACGGTAAGTCTTTTACACCTATCTAGAGCTTTTCATAGATCATTTATGCTTAGAGAAAGATTAGTCTATTTGGCTGTTTGTTGCTAGGTACTTTTAGTACTAGGGAGATCGGTCTTGTCCGCAAGACGGATTAATGCACACAACAAATTGGCGACTCCGCTGGGGAAAGAACTTGTTGTTTTTGGTTCTCTTTTATTTTGACTTGAGGAAATGTTTTCCTGGTTTTTAATTGATAAACATTTGCCTGGGTAGCTTAGGTTTTCTCTGTTTTTAAAAATTTTGAAATCCTTTAAGTTTTTCTCTAGTTTTTCCTGGCACCGCACTTTGCCTTGTTTTCACAGTGTGGGCAGTTTCGCACTTTTCCTGTGTAAACAGTGCGGGACCGCACCTGTGATGTCCTGGAGCCTGCGGACTCTGTTAAAGTTTTGAAAAACTTCATATTTCTTTCTTTAGTTTATCTTGATTTTGATTTTCAGTTTTTGTTTTCTGCCCAGATTGATGATTGTTTCTGTCAAAAGCTTTTTGTTAATAAATCTCAGCAGTATTGGTGTTTTTATGATTTTCTAGAAGTTTTGCGTTTTGGATTGCATTTCACTTGGTCTTTGTAGCGATTTGAAGCAGACACTTTGAAGTCCCTCAGATTACCTTGGTATTTTTGGTCTTTTTGCTGGATCTGACCTGATTGTGAAATCATCCTTTATTGAGAAATAGAGTTACCTGTTTCTTTGCAAATCTTCGAAAAGAAACTTTGTTATTGGTTTTTGAAATTCATTTTTAATAAAAACATAATTGAGTGTTTTCGATCTGTTTTTTATTCTGGACGAATAGATCCTTACTTTGCTGAACAACTAAGTAAAAACATTCTTCAAAAAAATCTTAAAGCTTTTATTCATTTAGATTATTAAAGTTTGTAGTTTTGAGTGCTATTAAACTTTGTAGATCTCGAAATTAGTTTTGTAGTTTTGAGTGCTTTTAAAATTTGTAGATTTCTTTTGAAGGAAAATTGTTTTGTAGCTTCAAGTTTTTGGAAAGTGAAAGGATTTTTATTGTGAGCTTTGATCATTTGTTGGAAAAGACAAAAATAGTTTCTTTCAATTGTTCTTTATGTTTAAAAAAGGAATTGTTTATTAAAAGAATTGCATTCTCTAACTTTTCCTTAATTAGAATTTCATTGAAAGAAAACAATCTGATTATCATTTTTAGATGCATTTTTAGTGTCTTTGGAAATCGAGTCATTTCACACCATCAGAGTTTCATTTCCGCACCCATTGACTTAAGAAACAACTCTTAAAAGTAACGCTTAATTAAAATTCATCTAGTAATATTTTTATTTTCTAGGGCTCTTATCACCAACATAGCTTAGGCTAGTATCTTGGAGTAGGGAGTAGTTAACTCTCCAAGGTAGTAAAAACAAACAAGTAGACAAATCTTGCGGTAGGAGATAAATCCAATTGTAATTTGTATAATATGGGAAGCTTCTCTTAAAGAAGTCAATCACAAGATCATATCCGAACCTTTGAGACAATAAATTATGTTTCATTGGGGAAGATAGAAGATTTTGCGCGTATTACAACGGTAAACCTCGGATTAACCATTGTCGAGGAGCCTGGGGTCACTTGTCGGTAAACCTCGGATTAACCATGTCGAGGAGCCTTCAAGGGGATTGAGCTTGATACTCTGCCCTTGCGCGTGAAATCGGATCGTAGACTGTTCCCCCAGTTATATTTGTTACTGTTGGTAACCTTAGCGTCCATTATCTTAAGATTATTTCCTAAGGTGACGGTGAAGGAAAGATCTCATTGTACCTGGAGCAGACGTCGACGAGACTCACTTGGACTCTTTGGGGGGTTCTCTTCACACGAGATGGTTTTGTGAGGAAACTTGTGCCAGTCTGTTTCATTAAGCAGGTTGTCGGGGTAACTGTTCCAACCACCCTTTCTGTGTTAAATTTCTACTAAGTTGGATTTCATCACCAACTAGTGTTTTTAGTACAGAAAGTTACTGTTTGTGTGTGGTTTGATCTCTTAGCTTTTTAAGCGTGTGATTCAGCTGTTTATTTCTTTAGAGACTTTAGGTGTTTTCATTGAAATTTTCTTTGTTTGCGTGTGATTAGTTAATATTTAATCGTGGCGGAATTGCCAAGACAATCCTGGAGACTACAAGGGAAACCCCCTAAATATTCACCAAGTCAGCTTGAAGGGCTTCGTGCTCTGGTATCATCCAGTAGTGGTAGGATTAGATCAACAGAAATTGGAAGTTCATCCATAGTTTTCCATCCTGATCATCAAATACCTACAACAGAATACATTCAAGAACCGATTTCAGTTTCTGAAGTTACTGGTAGTATTCCTCCTTCCAGTGAATTGGCCGACAAACCTGAAATCTCTGAACCTGAAACTGAACCTTCTGTTGTGGAACCATCCTCAGGATTTATTTCACTAACTTCTAGTGATCTTGGCTCACCTAGGGTAAGAAATATTGTCACTGACGATCTTCCAGCTGGTCTTATTTCCATTGAAGAACTTACTAATCCAGACGAAGATATATCTCTTCCCGACTCCCCTCAATCCTTAAATCTTAGGGAGCGTGAATCTATTTTCTACAGCCCTATTCGAACTAGTGCTTGGTATCTATCTTTAACAAACTTTTTAGAGAATCCGGGTCTTGCTTTTTCTCCACCTCGAGTTCCATTTCATCCTACACCCAGAGGTTACTATCCGCCATCCATTATGGCCGGAGAGTCATCCGTGTTTTCTCAAACACCAAAATCATTTTTACATGGTGGTCCTTCTGTTCCTTCGGGATATCAGGCTTTGTCTGGTACTTTCTCGGGAGCAGCTCCTCAACCAATTGAACAAGTGTTTTCATCTGGTAATAGTGGTGTTAAAACTGAAACGTTGAACGCAGCGCAAATTTATATGATGTCTGGTAATGTTCCGAATCCTCAACCTCAAGGAAGTCAGTTACCGCCTGGGGGGCCAACATAGGGAAATCCGTTACCGCCTGGGGGGCAACCTTTAGGTAGTTAGTTGCCGCCTGGGGGGCAACCTTCAGGTAGTCAGTTACCGCCTAGGGGGCAACCTTCAGGAAGTCAGTTACCGCCTGGAGGGAAACCTCAAGGTAACTTTTTCCCAGCACAAACTGTGGAATCATATTATTTTGGGGGACAACCCCAAGGACAGTACACACCTCAAGGGTATCAACCTTCAGGACAGTACATGCCCCAAGGTCAACCCCAAACTCAATATCTTCCTCAGGGTCCTTATCAACCCCAGGTTCAGTACGCGCCTCAGGGTTATCAACCTCAAGGTCAGTACCCAATTCAAGGTTTCCAACAGCCTTCTGGTCAGTCGTCTATTCAAGGACCAGAAATGTACCACTCACTTATCAACCCTACGTTCAAACAGGTTATGGTCCTTACGTTCAGCCTTCTGCGGGGCAATACCCCGGAATGAATATGGTGTGGGATCCGTCCCAATATCAACAACCTATGCAGCCTAATGTGCAGTTGCCTTATCAACCTAGACAACCTTTAATTACTAGTCCAACTCAGCAACCTGTCCAGCCTACTATTCAAACTTCTGCACCTGGTCCTGTTCAGCAAGCCGGTCCTAGTTTGCCTAAGACTCCGCCTCAAACTGCTGCAACAGCTGCTACGTCTGTTCAACCTGTAACACCTGCGTCTGGAGTATTTGTAATCCTGAGGTCGTCTATCCCTGCCTCCGTGCAAATCCCTCAAGTCTCTGTACCCCAGCCAGGATCTTCGGTTCAGACTTCGGTTCAGATTCCTACGGGACAAGCCAGTACAAGTACAGTTGTAACAAGTCAACCGCAATTCACGTATCAACCGTACCAGGGACAGCCGCAATTCGGTCCCTATACACAAAATCCAAACTATCAGTATCAACCGTACCCTGGCTATACTTATCAACAGCCTCAACAACCCCAGTTCGGTACGATTAATCCTGGTTTTCCAAGAGGTTATACAATTCCTAATGCTAATCCGATTCCCAGTTACCCTGGGTATCCACCTCCTGGAACTGCTTTGGCTACTCAAGGTTTTCGTGACCCTAACCGTCAGTTACCATTTATCACAACTTTGGATTTACCTGATTTGACGTGCCTTACAAATGATCCAATTTTCTATTATCAGTATTGGCCGCCAATGCCGCATAAGTTGCCCAGTGATATACCAAAATTCGAAGGTAAGCCAGGAGAGGATCCATAAAATCACATCATGACTTATCACCTTTGGTGTGTGTCTAATTCAATCATTGATGATTTGATTTTCTTACGTATTTTCCAAAGAACTCTTATTGGTCTTGCAGCCAAATGGTACATTGAGTTACCACGAGGCTCGTTTCATAATTTCAGTCAGTTAGCAACTGCCTTCTTGACTCATTTTCAGTTGCCGGTCAGATACGACAATGGCACGGAATTATTAACTTCACTGAAACAATCCACGTCTACGTATATTTCTGATCATATTCATGAATGGCGACGTAGGAGACGTTTGGTGAAAGTTTATATTCCAGATCAAATTTTGGCGGAATGGTTTGTTAAATCATTGTTACCCAAGATTATTGAAGATGTAGCTAAGTCTGGTGTTGTTACTGAAGAGCAAGTAATTTCTCAAGCTTAGTACCTTGACCTCGTTTACACGTAGTCAGGTACTTTACATGAAAAAATCCCAGACCTTCTAAAACAAGGTCAAATAGCTGCTACTCCTTCAGGGTCTCATGCCGCTGACGGTATGATTGGTACAGTCAATACTAAAAGTAAGAAGAAATCTTCTCCAATTATAACTCTACCTGATTCCCCGAAAGGAGAATCTTCCCCCGAAGTTTCTGCCGATATTCATGTTGTGGAGACATCTACAGCTAAATCTAAATCTGGTAGTAAAAAGAAAGGGAAGAATAAAATAAAAAAAGAATTCGAAAGAAAAAACTGATAAAAATGAATCCAATGACGAAAAACGTAAACCACGGTATCCTTGTTACATTTGTGACGAAGATCATTTTACTAAGGAATGTGTTGGAACACCTAATCCTACATGGGTAGGTGTGGAATGCAAAAAGTCACAATGGAGTCCAAGTGACCTTGGAATATGAAACCAAGAGTCACACCATTGTACTATAAATGTACATCTTTGTATAATGGAAAATAAGTGAGCTGCACTCTTATCCTTCATTGTGTTGAGTTTCTTGTGTGTGTGTGTTTATCTTTCCCCACACCACATGGTGTTATGTATCGTAGCACAGTTTTTGTCGATCTTGCCAAGAATGTCAGCTTTTTTAGATGCTATGCCTATTTTGAATAACTGAAATTCCCAGCTCCTAAATTAGTTTTGTGTTGTAACTCCTCTCCTGCGGGTCTGTATTTTCAAATTTGCCATAGCATATAATGCTTATCTTCATTATTTCTATACACCTCTGCAATTACCTGCCTACGGTAAAACCATTTTCATTGTGACATTAAATTCCGTTGCTTGATGACAAGCCTTATGTCGCTTCACATTATATGTCATTAAATTGAATGAGGTTTTATTCTCACAGCGCTTATTCTCAAATTCTCGCATCAATCCTCTCACCGGTTGCGCGCAGTGTTAATGCATTGCGGCACCTATTGGCACCTCTCGCCCTACTCATTCCCCGTTAGTTTCGTGTTCTATGTTCTCTCACAAATCTATGCATTTGGATAGAGAATCCTCTGCATTCAATGCGTTGTTTAATTATCTCTGCGATGACTGCATGGATTTGTGAGTCAATCTTTGACTGAATACGTTGGTTCGTTTTCTACATCTCTGCGAGTAAACCCTGTGTTGAAGTTTGGTTGTGTAATGGATGATTATCATAGAAGATTTGCCTTTGCATGGCCATGTTTGGTGGGGTGAGAGAGGAACCATGGTTTGCATGCTGTTGTGTGTTGTTGCATACGTTGTATATGGAGGGCCACTCTTTGAGAGCGGAAAGCGCATTGAAGCATTTCACGGAGTGTCCGCAGTCGAAGTCCGGGCATTGCCGAAAAGTCTTCACGGCTTGATTGGGCATCCTAGCTCGGCCATAAAGAGTGATGATCTGAACAATGAAACCCTCGTTATACAGGTGGCTTCCGCTCAACTTCTTCTCATGCTCCAGGATTTCTTCCATGACGTCCGGGCGGTTAGCCATGGCCAGGTTTTTAACTATACTCTCGTAGGCTAAACGGTGATGGTGAAAGCAGTGATGCTCTGAAGCTTCTTGCCATATACTTACGAGCCTGTCGGGGTCTTTCTCCAGTTTTAGAAAGCTCGGGAATTCATATGGTCCCAGCCAGCAGCACCTGGGCGATTGAATTAAGATTTTTTTGTGCACCGAAGAAAAGTTCGGACAACACAGTGGAATTTGGGTATCTTTCAGACTTGGAGAACTGTTACAATAGAAGGGAAGCATACCTTGGATATTAATGAAGAGCCAATTCATATACTTGCAGTCCAGTGAAGATGATTTGAGAAAAATTAGAAATGTGCAGGAATTTAAGTGTTCCACAAAAAAATGAGCACCCAAATTTTCCAATGTGATATAAGTAGATGAAGCGGAGATCTTCTGGAAAAAAAGTAGATGAAGAAAAATGGTTTTTTTCACCGTGAGAAAAATGTGATTGAATAGTACCAAGATGATTTTGGGCTGAGTATTTTATTGGGTTGTAGCTCACTGTCTAAATTTCATAAGTGGCCATCCAAAAGGTTTATTTCCTTTCAAAGATAAAAAGTAGTAGTATGCAATTTTGTGGTGTAGTCTCTCACTAGTAGGCTCATATATATGTTGAGTGATATGAGTCTGGATTGTTAATATATCCTTTGCACATTGGTTTTTTGGTGCACATTTACAAAGCATATTGTAGTGACATTGAGTGAGCTCATAGTTGTGATCAGAAAATGGGAAAACTTTATGTAATATTAGAGTTGCTGAATACTCTAATACATTCTAGTGTTGACAATACAGTTATGATTGACAAAGCTAGTCTAAAAAATATTCAAACTTGTTTGCAAGATGCACAAGAAAAGATTGAATTTTTGTAGCCTAAGTTAGAGCTCCAGCAAGATGAATTAAAAGAAAAGAGTCACCATTCTGAACCTGTTTCTGTTCAGAAGATTGAGAAGGACTCCCATCAGCAGCAAGTCAATCAAGTTGCAGTTGATCCTCATTCACTTCCTTGTACTAGAGCAGATTTACATGTAGATGCAGCAGTTCAACCTGCACTTCTCAAGCCCATCATCAGACCTTGGGAAGAGCTTGTCCACAACAAGCACAGAACTGGTCTTGGATATGACAAGGATGTGTCCTTTCATATTCTAGACTACACAAAGCCCATCAAATTTCAGAGTGTTGGATTCATGTATGACAGTTCACCTGCAGCTGTTTTAGATCCTGCTCCACAACAACAACATCAGATTGTAAAATGCCAACATTGTGATCGAGTTGGCCATATGAAAGATCACTGTTTTGATCTTCATCCATGCAAGAAATGTGGTCGGAACACTCATTCTTCACAAAGATGCTTCAAAAACAAGCCTCCTGCAAGAACCAAGATTCATCTTGGATGGATCGCTTCTTGGCAATGGGCATCAGCAGCCAATAAGATGTTTACGACACATGTTTGAACTTGTTCACGGATATTGAGCAAACTTGCAATTGAGTTTTCACCATCATCTCACCTTGTCCCTGACAGGGGGGAAAATGGTGGTCATGTACAAGCTTTGACGTCAGATCAAGTGAGCCTGAGCCACAATCTCTCATTCCATGTTCAGAGTTGTAGCCAGCAGTTCAAGCGAGCCTGAGCCACAATTCGTCATTCTAGATTCAGAGATGTAGCCAGAGATATGGATGCCCATGAGCATACCTTCGGTTCGTGGATAACCTAAAACCATCATCTTTGGCTGGTGGATAACCTAAAACCATCATTTTCGGTTGGTGGATAACCTAAAACCATCATCTTTGGTTGGTGGACAACCTAAGACCACCACAGGTAGTAGACCTCCCTTCTTTTAGGTTGAAGGTCTCCCTTTTTATGAGGTATTCCTCCTGTAGAAGCATGACTTCTTGCAGTTAGGAAAAGTTAGGGGAGCTATGAGTTAGTATTGCGTTCCAGTGTTGGTGGTCATCCTTAAACCACCTCTTTTTTCCAACATTTCAGAGAGTTGATTCAGCCCAAGTGCTACCATGTATACTTTGCAGATTTGTATTACAACTCTTTTCTTGGACTCACACATACCTCTTCGGATTAAGGGGGATGTTGGAACACCTAATCCTACATGGGTAGGTGTGGAATGCGAAAAGTCACAATGTAGTCCAAGTGACCTTGGAATATGAAAGCAAGAGTCACACCATTGTAGTATAAATGTACATCATGTATAATGGAAAAATAAGAAAGCCTCACGCTTATCTTTCATTGTGTGTTGAGTCTCTTGTGTGTGTGTGTTTATCTTTCCCCACACCATGTGTGTCCTTTAACAGAATGCCCACACCGGGTCGAGGTTGCAAAATTCTTCAAAGGTTCACAACCTGTTGTCTTGAAGGATCCCTTTCCGACTCAAGATAGTAAAATGGTTGGTTCTACCTCAATTGCTTCAGAAGAGCCCATTTTGATGATGTCTCATGTAAGGATTGCGACGCGATCGAAATATTATGGTACTAAGAATCCTGTTGATGATAAAGAAGCAGGATCTTCTAATGCAAATACATAAACTACACCTCCTCCTGTTTCTGGTCTGCTACAGATCGAGAAACCAAATCCAGACTTAATAATCAAACCCCGCACACCCTTTAAAGGTGTTCTTCGTAAATACGACTTTCAATCCGCATGCGAGAGCTGCTTTCGAATTCTAACATTGTTGAAGACTTAGCTATTTCTCAGCAGACAGTATAAGCCCAGAGTGTTTGCCTGTCATGCCAGCCATTGTAAAATTTCTTTGCCTGGGTATTGATATTGAGTTCTAAATACATAATACTGATCTCGAAAACAGTACACCTGTTACCTCCACTGATGACTTCGATTCCGGTGAATAATCTAAAACAGTACGATTTACCGTTGTGGTTGATGAAGACTATTGTCTGTTATGTTGATTCATTGTTGGAAATCACTTGGTTCTCCTACACTGAACCAATCTCCGACGATTCTTAAGGCTTTCGATGGTTGAGGTTTCCACCCTTTTGGTATTTTGCAGGATTTACCCATAGGGGTCGAAGGGAAAATCGTAAATCTAGATGTGGAAGTGGTTGATGCCCCTCTAGATTACAACCTTCTTCTGGGTCGTAGTTGGTCTTATGCTATGACTGTTGTTGTTTCTTCGGTCTTTCGACTCATAAAATTTCAATATTAAGGAAAGATCGTTACAATAGATCAGTTAACTTATTTTACTTCCGATCTAGCCTCTACAGAAACAATCCAGCACGTTGGTAAAAAAGCTATCCCTTACAAGGATGTTCGGGTAGGTTTGAATAAAGATTCTGGTTTGCTAGGAACTTTTTCCATTTCTCCTCCTAATGTATCGCCTTCTGTTGCAACTATTCATATGATTTCGTTAGACTCTGTTATGTTTTATGATCCTTGGATCGTACCTTCTGAATCCGAGTTAGATTCAATTGATGGCATGATCCCTTTGAGTCCATTTGAACTTGCATATCAGGCTGTACAGTCATTTTCCGACCCCTCTTCAACCAAAATTGATCCAATGAATGGGATCCATGAAGAATCACTTTCAATATCTGGTTCAGCCACAATGGAATTTCCTGAACTTGTTCATACTGATGAGCAAATTCGTGAGTTTTTGTCTATTAACGATTTACCATGGGAAGATCTACATCACCGATCTTCATTCTTACCTGAACTAGATCATTTTGAAAATTATTTCGATTCAATTTTTACTGTTGAATATGTCAAGGAACTGCAGAATCTGTTGAAAAATCTTGATTCTGAGTTAAATTTGGAAAATATCTCTCAAACGATTCCAATTGACATTTCAGCGAAACCTAGAATAATTGAAAACATTCATATAGGTGCTTGCTGTACTGATGATGAAATTCAAACTTATAAAGCCCTATTTCAAGAGTTCCAAGATGTGTTTGCCTGGTCCTATGAAGAAATGCCAGGGATTGATCCGTCAATCGTCGTACATGAAATAAATACTTACCCAGATGCCAAACCTGTTTGTCAATGTTTACGTCAAATACATCCTAGAAAAGCTGCTGCTATCAAAGCAGAAGTTGAAAAATTACTTCGTGCAAATTTTATTTATCCAATTCCTTTAACGGATTGGGTATCTAATACTGTTCCTGTAACTAAAAAACAAGGAACGATACGAGTATGTATCGACTATAGGGATATTAATCGAGCTTGTCCCAAAGACAATTATCCAACTCCCTATATCGATCAAATACTTGATGATTGTGCTAGTAGCGAAATGTTTTCCTTTATGGATGGCTTTTCCGGGTATAATCAAATAAACATACTCCCTGCTGATTAACCAAAAATAGCTTTTATTTGTCCGTGGGGGGCGTTTGCTTATCACAAGCTACCCTTTGGATTGAAGAATGCTGGAGCAACTTTTCAAAGGGCAATGTCCTATGCGTTTCATGACATTAAGCACATTGTGCAGCCATATCTTGATGATTTACCTGCTCATTCATTACGTAGGGTCGACCATCTCACACACTTACGAGCTATATTTATGAGGTGTCGGCATTACAAAATTAGGCTGAATCCACACAAATGTGTTTTTGTGTAGAGTCAGGTCGTTTACTGGGATTTGTTGTCTCGAAAGCAGGCATTCGCGTCGATCCGTCGAAGGTTGAAGCTATTGTTAAATTACCTCCTCCTTCGACGTTACGCCAACTCCAGAGTTTGCAGGGGAAAGAAAATTTTTTACATTAGTTCATTCCTAACTACGCCGAGCTTACAAAATGTTTTACCCGGTTGCTGAAACAGAACATTTCATTCTTTTGGGATGAGGTCACTGATCGATCTTTTGATGCACTTAAACACGCGTTAACCCATGCACCGTTATTGCATCCTCCCAACTACAACGAGGATTACATTTTATATCTCGCCGCTTCTCATTCCACCATTGGGATGGTGTTAGTTCAGGAAGACGAATCTCATAGTGAACATGTGATTTACTATCTTAGTCGAAATCTGCATCCAACTGAGATTAAGTATACACCTGTGGAAAAATTGGCTTTGGCAACTGTTCAAGTTGTCCAACGATTTAGACATTACATTTTGTTACGTAAAACCACGGTAATTTCTAATTGCAACCCTATGATGTATATTTTAACCAAACAATTGCTAGGGGGCAAGTATTCCAAATGGATAGTCATCCTACAGGAATTTGACTTGGATTTTGAGAAATCCAAGGCCAAGAAATCTTTGGTATTTGCCGAACTAATGTGTGATTTTCCCTCTACTGATATTGAAACTGTGGCAGAAGAGCCCATTGTGGAAGAATCTCTGTTTCTTATCAGTACTCTTGATCCATGGTATGGAGATATTATTGTTTATCTCCAAACCCAATATTTTCGGCCTGAAATCTCACGATCTCAGCGACGAAAAATACGTTTTCAATCCCAACAGTATAATATTATTGGTGATACACTTTATCGTCATGGAGCAGATTCTGTTTTCCGACGTTGTCTTGTTCATGAAGAAGCTGAAAAGGTTTTAAATGACTGCCATTCTGGAGAATGTGGTGGTCATATGTCGGGGTATGCCACAACCCAAAAGATATTGCGCGCTAGTTATTTTTGGCCATCATTATTCAAAGATTGTATTTATGCAGTCTAGAAATGCCACAATTGTCAACTTTTTGATCGTAAGATGCGTGCACCACCCGCTCCTCTTCATCCCATAATTGTTGTTGGTCCTTTCACAAAATGGGGTATAGATTTTATTACATGTAACCCTCACTCGACCGTGGGGCATGCATATATTATCTTAGCATTAGATTATTTTACTAAGTGGGCCAAGGCGATGCCTACATTTTCGGCTGACGGCAAGACTGCTGCAACTTTCGTATTTAATCACATAATTGCTAGGTTCAGTGTTCCTCAAGCCATTATTACTGATCATGGAAGCCATTTTCGGAATGTCATGATGACTGAGCTGATAGAACAGCTTGGCCTGCGCCATGATAGTTCCACTCCATATTATCCGCAAGCCAATGGTTTGTTCGAATCCATAAATAAAGTTTTAGTCACCATGATTAGACGAATTATTGGTATTCACAAGACGAATTGGCATTCCATGCTATTTTCAGCACTCTGGGCATATCGAACCTCAGTCAAAACATCAACTGGTTTCACTCCCTTTCAACTCGTTTACAGTTTGGAAGTTGTGTTTCCGATTGAATGCGAAATTCCACCTTTGAAATTAGCCATAGAGTTACTCCTAGCTATGTCTGAAGAGGAGAAACGTTTATTGTACTTGGCTCAATTGGATGAAAATCGGAGAAATGCTGCAATAGCAAACGAGGCTCATGTCAAAAGAGTAAAAGCTCAGTATGATAGAAGTGTTACCCCTCGAAATTTTTCAGAAGGAGACCTAGTATTAGTTTATGATCAAGCCAACAATAAGCTAGGAGTTGGGAAATTCGTGCCCATGTGGCATGGTCCTTTCATTGTTAAGTGAAAGCTAGCAAAAGGGGCCTATGAGCTGATAAATTTTGATGGTATCCCTTTAGATAAGCCGAGAAATGGGTTATATCTGAAGCGATACTATGCTTAAACTTGGTGTGGAGATCTTTTATTTTTTAGGTTAGATTTCTTTACTGTAGGTGTGTCTTAGATTAGAAAGGTGTGCCTAGTTTAGAAGTGTGTTTTTATCACTATTCCTGCTTATCTGAGTTTTACTCTTGATATTGCAGATGTCAATGTCTCTTCAAACCTACATTGTTTTTGCTGATGGTGCTTGTCGTAGTACACGGAACATTTCTTCTATAGCTTGGGTTATCTATTCACCCTCTGACGAGTTAGTTTCCATGCTTGGGGTAAGCCTCGGTCAAACAATGAATAACATTGCCGAGTATAGTGTAGTAATTGAGTTATTATTTGAGTCCATATCATTTGGGATTCGGAGTTTGATTGTGAGGATGGATTTTGAACTAGTTGTATTACAGCTTAACAGGGTTTATGCCATTAGAAATCCAGTGTTGTTACGGTTATTTTTAAGAGTTCGTCTCTTGGAACGTGAATTTGAATACATTGAATAACAACATATTCCAAGACATTTAAATACATTAGCAGACACAGTTGCTTCTAGTATGATAAATCGACATTTGCAGTGATCAAAACAATAAAACAAATAACATTCATAACATGTATACGGATAGCTCGTAAATAGTGATATATCATAAGATAGAAGTGTTTTCAAAGAATATACATCGTCTTCGATCATAGGTTGGAAACACCTTATGATCGGGAAATGATAACACAAAAAGTCAAAAATATGAGTCTACAACACGATCATCCCATCACTAATGGTGATCATGATAAGAAACCACTGCCCGAGCCACCTTGCACAGGAACCTCCTAAAAGGTCACGGAACACCAATCATGTATCTCTACAATCTGAGTGGAATGTCATCTATGTCTGTCTCCGGAATATCTAGAGTCAAACGCTCTAGATGATGCTCTAAATCAGTCAAGATTTCTACTGATTGGCCTGCTAGAGCTGCTGCGGCTGCAACTGGTTGTCTTCTTTCATAAGGTTGGAGATGGGCTGGTTGCCATGGGCCCACATCTGTATTAAAAAAAATTTGGTTATTATTTGACAAGATAATCAAAAATAAATAAAAAAATTAGAAATTAGAAATCGTTGAAGAAAGATTTTTTACCTGAGTCATCCCACTGTTCCCCTGCCGGGAGAATCATCTCTCGGGCGCCACAAAAATCTATCCCGACGTATGGAAATTCCTCTATGACAAAAATTTGGCGATCCAACCAATGAAAATATGAAGAAGGAAATTGAACAATCTCAACGCCCTCAATACCGTGACGGGCCATCAGTGCTGACCAACGAACCATCCTAGGTTCTCTAAGTCGACTGGCATCAACAAGGATACTCTGTGGAGCTAGCATAGGAATCCTCTCTAAAGAAAAGGAGACAACGATGGATCCATATCCAAATTTATTCAGTTTCCCATTTTTCACTCTAGTTAGTTGGCCTTTTATATTAGCCAACACAGCGTCACACCTGTTGAAAATGGTGCCACGAAAACAGTCCACAGTAATGCGCATTTGAGAACCGGTAGCTACATGCAATGCTGCGCTCCCGCATAGTCTGGTAACAGTAAATGCAATAACTTTCAGCTCGGGACAGATGATAGTTTTTATATCAATCCTTTTTTCCCTGGGGTCTGCTTCATCATTACAGAATTCTTGCCGAAGACTAGCGACAGTCTGGCCGCCTGGCCTAGTCCCAAACAAGGAGGGTTGTTTGCCCCTCTTGGACAAACCAGTCAGAAAATAAATGTCCTCCAGCTCGATTTCGAGTCGGTGGCCGCCAACAATGAAACACTGGTCCTGCATGTTCCACCTGTTTACCAGCCATGTCAGGAGCTCTAATTGTGCTCTCATGCCTTGGATGGCCCAAAATTTATACAAACCGCATGCTCTTAATGCTTGCATTGTGGGAAAACGGAGCATTGTGGCTTCATCCACTTCCTCATGTTCGCGTTCTCTCCAAATCAACATCTTGTCAATCCTACAATACATAAAATGATAGATTAGAACAATCTAATTTGGAAATTTTTGGGCGAGAAATGAGAAATTTAATTTTGAAATTTAAACACGCGGGGACCGCACTTTGCCTTTTTACACAGTGCCTAGGAATGCATGCGCTCTGTGGAAAAAGTGCAGACCCATGACCTTTTTCTTCACAGAAAAAGGTCAAGGTCCACAGGTCCTGTGTGTTTTGCCTGCGGACCCCCGCGGGCGGTTTTTTAAACTATTTTTCTCCTTTAAAAATAAAATCTAAAGCTTAAAAAGAGTTGTAAATGGATGAAATGCAAGATTAAGAGGTCGTGGATTACCTGGGACTAACGGTTCTCGATTTTGTCAGATGGATTTTCTAGAATCTTCGCAGGAACTTTTTTACCCAAAAGCTTCTAATTTTCACTCTGAACTTGAACGGTAAAAATGAAGTTGAAAAAGTCCTTTTTATAAGTTTTTTCGAATAGATGAATTATTAATTTATTTATTTTTCACTTTAAAGAGGGTATTTTTGAAGAATTTTTACTCATCTTAAACAGGTATGTGTAATGTTTCAAGTTTTGGTGCAGAATTTGGATTTTTCAGGAAGGTTGATATTTTTTCAACAAAGAGCATACTTTTATCACTTTTTCGGACTCGTTCAAAAATTCACGAAAAAGCGAAACATTGGAGTCCTCTTTTAAACCCTTTTCAGACTCTCTAAATATGAAAAGATTGCCGAGTACTTGATTGTTTGAACTCGTTAAAGTAAATGAATAATCGTCCCTTCAGTATAAGTTTACCCCTTTTATGGACTGAAATGGACTATTTACGAAAAAGGTATACGTTGACTAATTACGGTCAAATGAGTTCTCTCCCGCATTATTTTATCCTTTTTTCGGGCCTGAGAGACTAAATTTACGAAAAAGTACACCCATGGAGTTTTCTTAAGTTTTTCTTCTGACTCCCTAGGTGACCAGAAAAACACCGAGTTTCTCCTATACTGGACTCGTTAAAATTTAACAGTAAAGGACCTGTTCAATTTCAAACAGGAACGAACCACTCCTTCTCAGGGTTCCAATTTTAAACTAAGTTGGACTCATCCGAAGGATGAGCTTATAAACAAGCAAATGTTATCCTCCTCAAGCTTGTCAAAAATAAAGAGGTACTTGCCAGAAATGGTGGGGGAAAAGAGAGGAGAATGGGCGTGTTTGTTGTATTTTGATTCTTCGAAAATTCAGTCAACCACTCTTGAACATGACACTTTCATTCACCTGGGTTGGGAAATCCTTTGCCTAACAGTTAATCAAACCTCATTGAAATTTTTCATCCGGTTTCTGGGTATTAGCTTTGGGTCAATTTTCGCCAAGCCATCTGCAGTGCCGTTATGTGTTCAAGAGGACAGTTCAAATAAACCATTCATCTGTAAAATATCTGTCATCCATTTTGACCATCCATGAGTCAGTCCTTGCCAATATATTTTCAAAACTTGATCTATGATTTTGTGTTGTGGGCTTGCCTACAACGGATCGCTTTCTATTGACGACAACTCATTATCTGGGAATTTGATCTAGAAATCGTCAGTACCTTGAAATTTGCATGCCTTAATGGCAGGTTTCTCGCTTTCAACGACGGGTTACATCATCGACCTTCGATCGAATGATTCCGTGAAATGTTTGACTTCATCTCATTCATTCACATTTCATGGATTGTATTGGGTACTTTGAGAGCCATTGACATTATTGGTGGTTACTCTCACATTTGTTAACAATTTACATCATTGACTGGTAATCAAGTGGTTTCTACCATGTTCGACTTCGACACATTCATTCACATGGATAGAATCGTACTAGTTCGAGATACGGAAATCAAGACCCTGGATCTAGTTTCTATCATCCAGGCTGCGAGGAATTTTATTGTCATTTATACAGTGGACTATTTATAAACAGATGGTTGTGCCCATACTGCGTTCACACATGTCTATACTGTGATGTACTCAAAATCATTCATGTATCAGAATAGTTGAATTAGTTTTTAGTTAGTTTAATCTGAGTGTGGGAATGCCTACCTCAGTGATGATATGTATACATATATATTTTGCATTGAATGTTTTTACAGGTGCTGATGGGCTGTCCACAAGATGATCCTTGAAATGATAAAGTACTGCACTCTTCATATATGACAAACTTCAGTTTCATCTATTCCAGACTTTGCACTTTAGGGGACAATTTTTTACACTAAAAATTATCATCCTGACATTCTGCTATGTGTATGAGCTCATTATTACTCATACTTCCCCCTTTTTCAAGTCTAACATATCATTTTCTCATTTCAAGCCTTGAAAATCAGAGAAATGTTCCTAAAAGTCTCCTAAACTTTGGTGTCGCACTTTCTGGCTATCTTGCCGCGGTCCCGCACCCAATGTTCAGCTTTCTTTCATTCCTGAATGCATTTTATATTTTTTATAGGTGCGGACCCATGTAATATTAAAAAGGAGCAAGTAAATCCCAAAAATCTCAAATAAAGTAAATTCTGGAAGCTTCTAGAATGGATCTTGCGGTGGTAGAACCGCTCTTCTGAGGTGCATGAATCCCTTACCTTATGGAGCTAACCCCTTGATGTTAGGAGCTTATCCCTTTGAAGGAGGATTATATCCCTTCATACTTGGAATAGAAAACCTCCTCTTTTCCACTATAAAAAGAGGCATTGGGTAGCCTCAAGGGGAGTTGAAGCTTAAGAATATTTGAGGTTAATTACTATTGAGATTTAGAATCAGTTAACTAAGAATTTTGTGAGGAGAGATTACATACCTCTAATTGTCTTAGTTGGAGGAGTGCAGAGCTTATCAAAGTAAAGGAGACTCTTGCTTCGGACCCCGGAAAGTCCTGTGCAACATCAAGGCTCAGGTTGTAAGGATTTTCTTCTTTTGAAATTAATACAAATATACTCATTTTTCTCAATAAGCTTTCAATCAATGGTTTATTTCATAGATTCCTTGATCATTATGATAAGCATGGTTTATGATGATTTCTATACAGGTGCTATGTAATACTTTTCTTGTTTGTGACTGCAGGTTTACGAGGAAAACTCCTTCAAGCGCGCGAGGGATAACAACGACTTCAAACAAGCAATGGACAAATGGTAAGTCTTTTACACCTCTATAGAGCCTTTTGTAAACCTTACATGCTTAGAGAAAGATTAGTATGTTTGGCTGTTTGTTGCTAGATACTTTTAGTACTAGGGAGATCGGTCTTGTCCGCAAGACGGATTAATCCATACAACAATAAGGCTCCTATCATATTATAACTCCCGTCTTTGACATGCCTAATGCCACAGTCACATGCCAGAGTGTTGCTATATATGGAAGACTCCTTCCTAGGCGGAAGTATCTTCTCATCCTCAATGTCTATGGAGTAGCCCCTTTGCACCATGATTGTGCCACCATCTATTCCTAAAACACCATTGAAGGTATGGGGGAAAATCAGCCCATACTCTCCCAAGAGTAACCAAAGCAACAATGACTCTTTTTGCCTTCTCATATCATCATCATACAGACCATGGAGTAAAAACATGATGATTGACACGAAAACTATCACATCATTCCAATATAAAAAAACTCATTTCTGCCAAATGATGTAAGTGTCATGCCATGTCCAAAACAATAACACACCCTTTGACATAGGATATTTCATGGGATGGCCAAACTCTCTCAAGAGAAGCCAGTGCAGCTACGCCTCCTATTGCCTTCTGACATAGATCTGCAAGTGGATCACTAACCCCTTACTCATCAACCTCAACCATCCATCCAATTGTGGGTGTCTCCTCTCTTGCTTCACATTGGTATCCATCCAATGGAGAACACCTTCCTCCCAAATCTAATGAATATATTTGCACTCCATGATATGTTTAAGTGTAACGTCCTAGAGATCTCTACACAAAGACCACTCATTAATGACCTAGTAGAGTCCATAACGGTCAAAATATGTTGTATGCAGAGGCTTCTCATTGAGATTTGAGGTTATCATCAAGAAGGATCTATCATAATAATGGGAGATGTTTTCCACCATAAGATGTCTCCCATCAACCATCTAGCTATCCAATGCTACATTGTCATCGGAATGCTTCAATAATAGTTGCCCCCCCAACTCATCACTATTACCTAGTGACAGTGCTACTGATCTCCACGATTGTGCATCTATTGTCTCAGGGTGATATATAATGCTAAACACATAGGTATACATTGGATTGATTAGGATTAAGCTCATCCTATCCTACAAAACTCTACACTCCAACCTAAAGTGTTGTGTGCAACTCATCAATGAGAAACCATGATGACTATACATCTCCTCCTTTAACCATTCAAGGGTCATTTGCATAGTGATAGTCTGTTGCTCCAAATCACTAATGTGCTTTAACCCTTAGTCACACAATTTCCCTGATGGCATGTCCTGACAACTTTCTATCTGATGTGCTGAAATAATATGGGGAGGAAATGTTTGCATACCTTGGATAAGATAATACTTGGGAACATATTGTACAACTATAAGGGTTCCTCCTACCACTGTAATGACTCCTCCAACTGCTGGTGATAGTGATGGCCGCTCCTCTATTGCTTCAACAATGCTGGCATATGTCTCCTTCTCCTCATGCATCTCTTGGATCATGCATGGGACTCCCAATGTTAAGAGATAAAGACCATCTTGCAAAGATGTAGGTGTTCCTTCTCTTGATCCAAGTACTTCTGCAACTAGTGGTGGTGGAAGTTGCTCTTCTCCCAGAGTGATAATGCTGACATCCTCCCTTGGCTTCTCATGTGAATTATCATCAATGTCGGAAAATGTATCAATAGGAATTAACTCCAATTTTCCTCTATCAAACTCCTTGATCAAACTTTGAGTAAAATCTCCATAAGCAGACACTCTTGCATGTTTCAAATGCATGAACCACCAAACCTTTGCTTCACCCTCAAGGTGTAGCGCTGCAATGTCAACAGCTTCTCTTTCTGCTACTACATGTAGCAGGAAGAATGCATCTAACTTCTTCCTCTAAGCCTTTGTTTTGCTTGTGGATGACCCATCAAAAGAAGACAATAGAAATATATTATATATTTTCCTTCTACTGCTATTTCAATCTCTTCGTTCTTCTTTGATGTGAATGAACTGCTGGAGAGTTAGATTCTCCTTGAAAGCCCTTGATTGAGATTTGTACTCTACAAGATAATGACTTAGAGTCTCATGATCTAAGTTTCCTCCATCTCCATGCCTTTCACCTTCCTTTTCAAAGAAAGTGGATATAGTATATTGCTTTGGAGCTTTATGCAATACCGATTTCTTCTGCAGTTGATAGGAAGTGCTTAGACCTTCCTCATTGTGAAACCTTCTTGAGGTCTCCTTGTACCTCTCTCTTCCCATTTGTTTGACCTCCTTGGTGAGGTACTGCATAGATATAAAATTAAATTAGGCAAAGTGGATTCCCTCCATAATTATGGATCTCTTTTTCTTGTGTCATAAGGTGTATTTCACACAAGTTGAGCCACAGATCATGCTCCGATACCATTGTAATATTCCAAAATAGGAAAACAAAAAATATTGGACATAAATTGGAAAAATGTAGCAATACATCAACACATAAAAATGAGAGTTGATCATACAACCTTCTTATTAAACAATATAGTAGAAAATGTGTAAAATATCTTGAGGAAAAATATACTCAAGTTAGGCAAAGCAAGCCTCTAGAGACCAAGTACATAAAATATGAGGAACAACTTCTATACAATAATTCTTGATGCTAAAGTTTTTGGTGGGGTTTATTGTTGTTGGAAATTTAAAAGCAAGGATGTGCGGATATGCTGCTTATAAAATTCTAGGCTCAAAGATATAGGCCTCCTAGTACTATTCCAAGACAACCCAGAAATGTTTTCCAGAAATACCCAAAATAGAAAAATGATGAAATGAAACCCTAGGGCTGAATATGCTATGCAACTAGACAAGTGATAGTAGGTGGCTTATATTATATAGAAATGGCTGATACTCCTCCAATAGATCTCATAAATAAAGCGCTTCTCCCCTAACTGGAAATCTAACTCATAAACTGGGCATTAAGCCCTCCATTGCAACTACTCAATAAAATAATGCAATTCCTGAAGGGAATTACGTTGTAGGTATGGCAGCAGCTTAGCCTAATGCTAAATGGTAAAATGATGCTCAAGGTTCATCCTTGCTAGCCTCCCAGATGAAGGTCTTCTCCCTCCACTAGATAACAAGCTTAGAAATTTGTTCTATCAACCCTCCACTGCTGTTACCCTGCAAAACAACACAATCCTGAAGGAGAATGCACTGTGAATGAAGGCTAAACCTTGGCCCAATGTCGGAGAGTGGAAATGATGCTCAATGAACCTCTTTTGAGTAGGAATTCAAATTTCCTTGAGGATGAGGGTGGCATTTCCGCTCGGAAACACCCTAGTGCTAAATAGCACAACAAACTTAGCTAAACATCTTCAGCGTGAAAAAAGTCATAAAATACCAATACAATATCAATATTCTAAATGCCTTCTATGGCTTCCATCCTCTTCCTTATATGCTTAGTGAGCTTCCTCACCCTTGGTCCCACTCATTAAATAAGGTACACTCATGCATACACTTCTCCTATATGACTGCATTGTCCTCTATTAACCCTCCACTATCTCCCTAACAACATTGTTGATTTCATCAACTTTGACCTTGTCCACATGCTTTAGCCCCTGTTCACACCTAAAGGTTATTTATTCATCTAATAAAATGATCCTCATTCACATGAGAAGTGGTTTGATTCCTACTAAAGAGATTTATGAGTCTCTCTACCCACTTATTCACCTATCTTATTATCGAAAGAAAAAATTAATATTTTGACTAGCTGAAAGCTAATTAGGAATATTACAGTCCTCCCATTCCAAATGTTGCTTGTCCTCGAGCAACTACACAGATGGATACTGCAAAGCCTCCTCTCTTCCTCCTATAGCATCCTCATTTGATAAGCTCCTCCATTGAAGAAGATGCTCCCCAATCAATATATCCACTAGTTGCTCCTCCTAAGTGTGCAAGTTAGCGATTGGTGATAAAACCAAATGGATCTCATCACGAAGAAGCTATATATCCATGGAGGTAACTATATTATGTATAGAGGACATTTTGAGGAATGGTTTCTGAAAAATGTAAGGAAATTCAACCCCCATGAAAATCTACAATCCCTAAGCTATCATCCAAACAAAATGGATTACCCTCCAAAATGGTAACTCATAAAAAAAACTCCTCCATCTCTTACTCCTGCAATGTAGATGGGCTGTATGGCTGAACAAGATAGACCAAAATATCCATCCCATGCTGTATCTCTCTCCATTTATGGTATGTATAGAGCTGCTGCTGATTTTGTAATAATGTTGCCCTCAAGAGGCCAAAAGGCAACTGGACTCTCAAGGATCAACTCTTTGGTTCTATGAACATTAGGGGAATTTTGAGGTCTAAAATGGGCCGCCTAAGGAAATAATAAAATAATAGCTAAACCAATAAAATAATATTTATGAATTTGAAATTCACTTTTTTCACCACAATCCATGTAACCATAGTTAAATTCAATTCAAAAGTTGTACCAAAATAAAGTTAATAAAAAAATTGTATTGATGTGACTATAAATAAGAATGAGCTTTTCAAGAAAAATTCATTATCATTGAACAACTAATGCATTTGTCCTTTGTACTTAAATAACTTAAAATAAAATATAAATATAAATTTAAAATTTTTTAATTATCATACACTATTAGTTAAAATATATATTATTTAAATTGTATAATAACATGTAATTAATATACTATATAAAAATAATATAATATAATATAATATAATATAATATAATATAATATAAATAATATAATAAATGTATAGGGATGTGCATTGTTTCTTTCAAGAAATATGAAATGGCAATACTATATTTTTATTCAAAAAGTGTGAAATGACATTTATTATGAGTACTTTACCTTGACTTTAAAAGTACTTAGAGCACTACCATGGTTAACCATGAGTTTTTATCCACCATTGAGAATGTGATAAGTAAGTACCTTTAACTCAATCAATGCCACCTCAAACATTAGGGATGATGTCATCCCCTAAAATGTGATTGGTTCGCATAAAGTGAATTTTGATTGTACATTTTCCTTAGGAGGCCTATTTTAGACCTCAAAATTCCCCTAATGCCTTGCTTGCCTAAGCCATCCCACATATAGTGAATAGAACATCATCACAATATGGCATCTAAATGAGAAAGATACCGAGTGTCATGTGAAATGCTGAATGGTGACAATAGTTCCCCAAGTGGCCATAAAGCAGTTTTTCTACATGTTACCTCTGAGCATAATGAGGCAAGCTGTCTCCCAACCACTTTGTAGTTGTGCATGTTTTCTCATCTACTAGGAAGTAGTAAATGGCATTATGTGTCAATTGAGAATACCAAGAATAGAACAATACTTGCCCATATCCATACAAGAAATGGATATCTCCATCATTGATGTTGTTCTCAAAAAGATCATGAAGTCCAAATAGAGGTTTGCCCTCTTGTGGAGCAATGCACTATATATAAATTGAAAGAGAATGCAAATACTTCCTTACATGATCAATATGTACAAAGACACAACTCTTACTATGTATTGTGAGAAGGCTGGTGATGAGATCTATGGATGAGCCCTTCCATGAGAATCTCTCCATAATGGTCTGATATGTCCTTATGAGATTTCGATGACTGGAAAGGAATGAATCGTGTGCTACTTGTAGATCCTTCTTCTTGAGATTGGAGATCCTATTCAAAGAGATAATGCCCTGGTAATAGATGACTCCATCCACCCCTCTATACCTCTCATCTTCTACTTGCCCATCAAGTACCTCATGTGTTGAGTGATCCTTGGAACACTCCTTCAATATATCTATACTGCCACGTTACAATGTTGTTGGCCTTTGTGATAAGGCTCCTATCATCTTATAACTCACCTCTTTTAGATTCCCAATACCACCGCCACATGTTGGAGTGCTGCTACATATGGAAGACTCCTTCCTAGGAGGAATTTTATTATGATCCTCAATTCCTATGGAGTATCCCCTTTGGAAAATGTTTGACCCACCATCTATTCTTGAAACATCATGCAAGGTATATGAGAAATTAGCCCAGACTCTCCCAATAGTAACCAAAGAAACAATGACTCTTGTTTGCTTCACATATCATCATCATACAGACCATGGAGTAAAAACATGATGATTGAAATCAAAAATATCACATCAGCCCAATATAGCCAAACTCCTTACTTCCACATGATGTAAGTGTCATGCCATGTCCCAAACAATAACCCACCCTTTGACATAGGATATGTCATGTGATACCCAAACTTTCTCAAGTGTAGCTAGTGTAGCCATGCCTCCTACTACCATATCTCAAAGATCTACAAGTGGCTCACCAACCCCCTTCTCATCAAAATTACCCATCCATCCAACTGTGGGTGTCTCCTATCCTGCTCCACATTGGTATCCATCCAATGGAGAACACCTTCCTCCCAGATCTGACGAATATCTTTTCACTCCATGATATTTTGAAGTGCAACCCATTGGAGATCTCTACAAAAAGACCAGTCATCAATGACCTGGTAGAACCCATAATCTTCCAAATATGTTGTAAGCAAAGGCTTCTCATTGAGCTGTGAGGTGGTCATCGAGAAGGATCTATCATAATAATGGGAGATGTTTTCCATCATAAGATGTCTCTCATCAACCATCTGCCTATCCAATGCTACATGGTCATAGGAATTCTTCAATCATAGTTTCACCCGCAACTCATCACTACTGCTGCCCAGTAGCAACACTGTTGATCTCCATGATGGTGCATCTGCTGTCTCAGGGTCATATACAATGTTGAGCACATAATTCTACATTGGATTGATTAGCATTATCCTCATCCTATCCTCCAAAAATATGCACTCAAACCCAGAGTGTTGTGTGTAGCTCATCAATGAGAAACCAGGATGGTTATACATCTCCTCATTGAACCAGTAAAGGGTCCTCTGCATAGTGATAGTCTGTTGCTCCAAATCAATAATGTTCTTTAACCCTTGGTCATGCAATTTCCCTGATGGCATGTCCCCACAACTTTCCATGCCATGTGCTGAAATAATATGGGGTGGAAATGTTTGCATACCTTGGATAAGCTGATACTTGGGAACATCTTAAACAACTACAAGGGTTCCTCTTAGCAGTGTAGAGACTCCTCCAACTATTAGTGATAGTGATGGCTGCTCCTTTGTTACTGCACCATTACTACTAGATGTATCCTTCTCCTCATGCATCTCTTAGATCATTTGTAGGACTCCCAATGTCAATATATCAAGACCATATTGAGAAGATGCAAGTGTTCCTTCTCTTGATGTAAGTTCTCCTACAGCTAGTAGTGGTGGAAGTTTCTCTTCTATCGGAGTGATAATGATGACATATTCCCTTGGCTTCTCATGTGAATTCTTAGCAATGTTGGAAAATGTATCAATAAGAATTACGTCCGGTTTTATTCTATCAAACTCCTTGATCAACCTTTGAGTAAAATCTGCATAAGTAGACACTCTTGCATGTTTCAATTGGCTAAACCACCAAACATTTGCTTCACCCTCAGGATGCAGCGCTGAAATCTCAATAGCTTCTCTTTCTGCTACTGGATGTAGTAGGAAGGATGCATATAACTTCTTCCTCCAAGCCTTTGATGTGCTTGTGGATGACCCGTCAAAAGTAGACAACATAAATATATTATATCTTTTCCTTCTACTACTTCTGGAAGGTCTCCATTCTTCTTTGATTTGAATGAACTTTTGGAGAGTTAGATTCTCCTTGAATACCCTTGATTGAGATTTTTACTCTCCAAGATAGTCACTTAGAGTCTCATGATCTAAGTTTCCTCCATCTCCATGCCGTTCACCTTCCTCTTCAAAGAAAGTATACATATTATATTTCTTTGGAGCTCTATTCGATACCAATTTCTTCTTCTGCTGATAGGAAGTGCTTGGACCTAGTTCCTCATCGTGAAACCTTCTTGAGGTCTCCTTGTACATCACTCTTCTCATTTTTTCAACCTCCTTGGAGAGGTCCTGCATAGATCTAAAACGAAATGAGGAAAAACTCATTCCCTCCATCATTATGGATCTATTCTTCTTGTGTCATAAGATGTATTTGCCACAATTTGAGCCAAAGATCGTGCTATGATACCACTGCAATATTCCTAAATAGGAAAAGCAACAATATAATGGAAAAATATAGCTATACATCAACAAATAAAAATGAGAGTAGGTCATATAGCCTTCTTATTAAACAATATAGAAGAAAAAGTGTACAATATCTTGAGGAAAAAGATACTCAAGTTAGGCAAAACAACCCTCTAGAGACCCAATACATAAAATATGAGGAACAACTGTTATAAAAGAATGTCGAAGGCTAAGACAACAGAGTTTTTTCTGGGTTTTACTACTACTATAAATGTGAACAAGGATATGATGATATGGTTCTTAGAAAATGTTAGGATCAAATATCTAGGCCTTCTATCACTATTCCAAGACAACCCAGAAAGGGTTTCCGGAAATACCAAAAATACAAAAATCATTAAATGTAGCCCTAGAGCTCAATATGCTCTACAACTAGAAAACTAATAGGAGGTGGATGATCTGATGTAGAAATGGTTGATAGTCCTCCAATATATCTACCAAATGAAGGGTTTCTCTCCTCACTAGAATTCTAACTCACAAACTGGGCACTAAGCCCTCCACTGCAACTACTGAATAACATAAGGAAATTATTGAAGGGAACTATGCTGTAGGTGATGGTAGTAGCTTAGCACGATGCTAAATGATAAAATGATGCTCAAGGATCCTCCTTGCTAGACACGCAGATGAATTTATGCTCCCTCTACTGGATAACAAGCTCACAAATTGGGTCTATCAACCCTCCATTGCTGCCACCCAGCAAAAAAACACAATCGTAAAGGAGACTGCACTGTGAATGAAGCCTAAAGCTTGGCCCAAATTCAAATAGTGGAAATGATGCTCAATGAACCTCTCCTGAGTAAGCACTTGAAGTCCCCTAAGGATGAGGGTGGAATTTCTGCTCGAAAATACCCTTGTGCTAAACATCACAACAGACTTATATAAACAACTGAAGTGTGAAAAAAGTAATAAAAGAACAATACAATGTCAATATTTTGAATGTGTTCTATGGCTGCCATCCACTTCCTTATATGATTGGTGAGCTTCCTCACCCTCGGTCCCACTCATTAAACAAGGTTCTCTAATGCATACACTCCTCCTCTATGACTACGTTTTCCTCCATTAATACTCCACTATCTCGATAACAGTGTTGTTGATTTGGTCAACTTTGACCTTGTCCACACGCTTTAGCCCCTATTCACATCTAAAGGTTCTTTTCAGTTGATACAATGATCCTCATTCACATGAGAAGTGGTTTTATTCCTACTAAAGAGATTTATGGGTCTCTCTACCCACTTATTCACCTATATTATTATCAAAAGAAAAAAATAATATTCCAACTAGATGAAAGCTATTTAGGAATATTACATAGATCATCATAATGATTTCAATAATCATGAACTTATCTCTATTTCTTATTCGCTCAAAAATGATATGTTTATTTTAATAATAAATCTCCGAGTAGTCCATTTTTACAAGTGGACAATAATTTTGATTTCATAATTTGTTTTCAAACTTGTGGAAAGGTAATCTTTGCAAATGGACTCCTACTATGGTGTACCATTATTTGCAATATTGATGTATATTATCATTACCCTTTTTTCATTTTCCTCAATTCATTTTCTTTATTTTTCAAATTTCATTTTTTATTTTCAAGGCACACTCCATTTGAATTATAAGAATTATAGTATGAAAATCATCAAATCAATTAACCAGGATATTTGAAAATCGATTTCAGAATTTCAATCATAAACATTATCTACTTTTGATTTTGAGATTCTATTTTATAATTATTAGTGGAGAATTTGTTTATGATTTTAAAATTAATTTTTCACATACGTTGATATTTGAGATCTCACTAACAATGCATTATTTCCATCCACGTAATCCTTCTAGAAATATTTTCTACTATCCACAATTTATCTTTTAATTTGAAAAGAGGATTTCTAGTCATTGTTTACAACAATGTTGGATATTTAAAGACATGTCATTGAACATTGTCATATTTTTTCCTCTTTATTTCAATCTCTCTCAAACATCGATTGAAATCGTCCTGAATTTTGTGATCATGTAGGAATATGTTTGGAAGAATTTCAGGGAAATAATTCTCTAAATATATTTTTTCCATGTTTAGATGTAAATAGTAGGCTATGCTTTTATTTTCATTATTTAGTTTTTATTTTTATTTTTATTGTTGATTTTTGACATTTTCATATATACAGAAATAAAACTGAGAAAGTGACTTTAGAGGAAGTATGACTACACTTAGTCATATTTTATCTCAGTCACCCAGACTAGGACTAGAACTAATTTTGGTTTTCTAGTAATATTTTCTTTTATTTTCTTGTTTTCATGTATTTCAGTAGATGTTCGTAATAAGCTCAAGTATGATCTTGGTATTCATTGCTTTGATTTATTGAATTTATTTTAAGAATAAGCGATCAATTAGCTATTTTCAAATCATAACATGCCTAGCGAAAAAATCATTTTATTATTAGAATTTTCATTCCTATGCTCTGGATTTGTTGGGAATGTGTTATATTCTTTCCATGATTAGTCCTGGCCATAGCAGGGGGTTCATAGGGGGTGTGAAAACTGCCCTTATCGAGGTCTTGAGTAGTGCCCTGGGATTATTATTTTTTGGTGTGTGGACCCACTCATAAGCGGACCCACCCATGGTTTTGTGCATGAGTTTGCACATGGTTTTTGGGGGACGGTGGTTTTCGGCCCCTTGTATTTTGTATATCCGCTTAGGGGAACTATGATTATGTTCTAATCCAGGGTTAATGGATTGAGGTTTATGTATGCTTCGACATGTATATATGTGTTGTAACAATGAAAGGAATATAATGAAAAATAAAGCTGGTCGTCACGATTTGGGATCTAAGGGAAAATCTTTGTGTATATCTGTTTTATGTTTTATGCTCTCGCTATTGTTTATTTTCTATTTTTAAGATTCCTTTGTAGATAATTTATGTACAGGGTTAAAACCTACAGGATTTCTGCTTGGCTTCATGTTTTATCACATTTCTTATTTGCAAGATTAATCTATTTATAAATCATGTATATGAAATGAAAAATTGGTCCCTTGCATATCTTATTTTACTAACGGCCTTAATATTCCTCCATCTTGAATGGAAAATTTTGAAAGGGTATTGTACTAAAAGAGAAAATCTTTAAAATCTGGAAACTATTGAGAAACATTCTTGTCTGTGGATTTCCTCTATACTTTCTCTGAATTTTCACATTTAGCTGAATTGATTTTATGCAGATTTATTTAATCACAACCATCTTGGAAAATTCACAAGAAAATTTTTAGAATGAGTAAGATCATTTGAATAATATGAAGTTTTACGCCCCTCGCTCAATTGATATTCTTGTTATCTTATTGTTAAATTACCATTTTTTTATATCAACTCGGAATCACACAAGTACAATTTGAAGTCTAATTTCGAAAAAAATTTAGCACATTATTTTTTTATTAATGTCACAGATCTGTGGGAATTTGACTTCATTAACTCCCTTTCCTCCGATTTCAACATGTCTGGTTAATATGAATCCACATTCTATTCTTTGATATTAAACTGCACCATTTTATGTAACAGGGCATCCACTATATTGATACACGAAAATAGTAAATGTACTTTTATAATTTTTTAATTTGATTCTCGTACCATCAAATTTCATAAAGGGACTTGAGATGGATTTCTTATAGTTGTAGGAAAAGTGCTAGACTTGATTTAAAATCAAAAGTGATAAGGAAGATTTCCACCGCAATTTAAATAGAAATAAGATGATAATTAATCGTTACTTAGTTGTTAATTTATATTGAATAATGAAATTATTTTTAACATATGAAAAATCGTATATAATACAAGGAAAATGCCGAGATATATAAGGTAAATTTATAGTCAAAATTCTTCCAGGTATGAGTTAACATGTTCATCTTCATTTGTTGTCAATTTTTCTTTTTCATTAGTTTGTTTTCTTATTTGTATTTGCTTCTTTTGCAGATATTCATTGGCTTGAATTAGAGACTTGAGATAAGTGATCAATCAACCATTTCCAGTGAAAGCATGTTCAAGCAAGTATTTTTCTTTCTCATCAAAATTTGTATTCTGTGTTGGTGCTTTTGTTCATATTTTTCTTTCTTTCAAAAATTTAGAAATATGAGATAATAATAATTAATTCATCTTAAATAAAATATTAAATTCTTTCTTTCTCATATTTTATACAAGAAGAAAAAATTGCAAAAAATCTTGTAGAAAATAATATTGCCCATGATTTTATCTTGGCCTATTCTGAACATTACATTTATCGGGTGATGATCCAACATGAAACTGCATTTTAAACATAATACTGGTGGACCTATGGGTTATGGGCCCGCACACATATAGAAGAATTAAACAACGGTCTCTTTACTACAAATTCAATAGTTTTTAACCAAATCGAAATCAGAAATCTTTAACTCATCAACACACCTCCCAAACCATATCTTAGTTCGGCACTTTTATGACACTACAAGTTGTAACACATAACAAATAACATTCGCATTAAACAATAAATCAGTTGATGCAAAGTTGTGATGAGGATGTCACATTGCATCATCGAAACTTCCAAAACTTATTGTACTTCGGCGTTTCAAGGATTTACCTCTCCTTCATTAACATTATCCTGTGTCGCATGTGATATGCGCTAGAGCACCATGCTGACATGTGGCTCTTCTCTGCATCACATCGCACGATATTTTTTTAAACTTGCAATGTCCTTAACCATAAAAATAAAACTTAACGATGTGATAAATCGCACTGTTTGCGATTTAATATTCATCATTGATCTGCACCCAAATCTAACGGTCTTCACTGCTCGCTCTTCTCCGAATCTCCCACTCTGCTGGCCAATCTACTATGAAAGCTTAACAACAATTTTCACTGAAAAAATAAGGCACACCATAGTTCTTACGAACTTCTTGTCAACTCATAAAATGATTGTGATTCTTAAAAAAAATACACATAGCAACACTGGAATAAAAACGTACACTAGAAGTTCGAACATAAAAATCATCTATTTTTCCAGATCTCCAAAAAGTCTTCGACAATAATTCCAAGGTGTTTAAAACATCCAAAGGACTCCCACCTATTCATGATCATGATCATGCTATTCATTTGGTTCCATGAAGTGTTCCTCCAAACATCAGTCCTTAAAGATATCCTTATGTTGAAAAGAGAGAAAATGAATTTATGATTGCAGAAATGTTAGAGGCCAGAAGAATTCAACGTAGGCGATTTTTTTTCTCTGCTCCAATAGTATTTGTGCACAAGAAGGATGGATCATGGCACATGTGTCTGGATTATAGGGATATCAATAAGCTCACTATTAAAGATAAATTTTCCATTCCTGTGATTGATGAATTATTTGATGAATTACATGGAGCAATTTATTTTACCAAGTTGGATCTTTATTCAGGATATCATCAAATTAGAAAGACGAAAGATATTCTGAATATGATATGCAACTATACAAATGATAGGAGGTGGATGATATTATGTAGAAATGGCTGATACTCCTCCAATATATCTCCCAAATGAAGGGCTTCTCCCCTCACTGGAAATATAACTCACAAGCTGGGCACTAAGCCCTGCATTGCAACTGCTCAATAAAATAACACAATTCCTGACGGGAATTAAGTTGTAGGTATGGTAGTAGCTTAGCCTGATGCTAAATGATAAAATGATGCTCAAGGATCATCCTTTCTAGCCTTCCGGATGAAGATCTGCTACCTCCACTAGAGAACAAGCTTAGAAATTTGTTCTATCAACCCTCCACTGCTGCTAACCTACAAAATAACACAATCCTGAAGGAGACTACACTGTGAATGATGGCTAAAGCTTGGCCCAAATTAGGAGAGTGGAAATGATGCTCAATGAACCTCTCTTGAGTAGGAACTCAAATTTCCCTCAGGATGAGGGTGGGATTTCCGCTCGGAAACACCCTAGTGCTAAATAGCACAACAAAATTAGCTAAACAACTTCAGCGTGCAAAAAGTCATAAAATACCAATACAATATCAATATTCTAAATGCCTTCTATGTCTACCATCCTCTTCCTTATATTCTTAGTGGGCTTCCTCACCCTAGGTCCCACTCATTAAATAAGGTACTCTCATGCATACACTCCTCCTATATGACTGCATTGTCTTCCATTAATCCTGCACTATCTCCCTAACAATGTTGTTGATTTCGTCAACTTTGACCTTGTCCACATGCTTTAGCCCCTTTTCACACCTAAAGGTGATTTATTCATCTAATAAAATGATCCTCATTCACACGAGAAGTGGTTTTATTCCTACTGAAGAGATTTATGTGTCTCTCCACCCACTTATTCAACTATCTTATTATCGAAAGAAAAAATTAATATTCCAACTGGCTGAAAACTAATTAGGAATATTACAATCCTCTAGTCCCAAATTTTTCTTGTCCTTGAGAAACTACATGGATGGATACTACAAAGCCTCCTCTCTTCCTCCTATAGCATCCTCATTTGATAAGCTCCTCCACTGATCAATATTCTCCCCAATCAATATGTCCGCTAGTTGCTCCTCCTAAGCATGCAAGTTAGCCTTTGGTGATAAAACCAAATGGTTCTCATCATGAAGAAGAGAATGGTTTCTAAAAAACGTAGGGAACTTCAACCCCCATGAAAAGCTCCAATCCCCAAGCTATCATCCAACCAAAATGGATCACCCTCCAAAATGGTAACTCATAGAAAAACTCCTCCATCTCTTACTCCTGCAATGTAGATGGCATATATGGCTAAACAAGATAAACCAAATTGTCCATCCCACACTGTATCTCTCTCCATTTATGGTATGTATAGAGCTGCCGTTGATTTTTGTCTGTAAAAATGTTGCCCTCAAGAGGCCAAAAGGCAACTGGACTCTCAAGGATCCACTCTTTCGTTCTATGAACCTTATTTGCCCAAGCCATCCCACATATAGCGAATAGAACATCATCACAATATGGCATCCAAATCAGAAAGATACTGAGTGTCATGTGAAATGCTGAATGGTGACAATAGTTCCCCAAGTGGCCAGAACACAGTTTTGCTACATGTTGCCTCTGATCATAATGAGGCAAGTTGTCTCCCAACCACTTTCTAGTTGTGCATGTTTTCTCATCTACTAGGAAGTAGTAAATGGCATTATGTGTCAATTGAGAATACTAAGAATAGAACAATACTTGCCCAGATCCATACAAGAAATGGATATCTCCATGATTGATGTTGGTCTAAAAAATATCATCAAGTCCAAATAGAGGCTTGCCCTCTTGTGGAGCAATGCACTGTATATAAATGGCAAGAGAATGCAAATAATTTGTTAGATGATCAATATGTACAAAGACACAACTCTTACTATGTATTTTGAGAAGGCTGGTGATGAGATCTATGGATGAGCCCTTCCATGAGAATCTCTCCATAATGGTCTGATATGTCCTTATGAGACTTCGGTGACTAGAAAGGAATGAATCGTGTGCTACTTGTAGATCCTTCTTCTTGAGATTGGAGATCCTATTCAAAGAGATAATGCCCTGGTGATAGATGACTCCATCCACCCCTCTATACCTCTCATCTTCTACTTGCCCATCAAGTACCTCATGTGTTGAGTGATCCTTGGAACACTCCTTCGATATATATATATTCCCAAGTTGCAATGTTGTTGGCCTTTGTGATAAGTCTCCTATCATCTTATAACTCCCCTCTTTGAGATGCCCAATACCACCACCCCATGTCGGAGTTCTGCTACATATGGAAGACTCCTTCCTAGGTGGAAGTATCTTCTGATCCTTAATGGCTATGGAGTAGCCACTTTGGACAACGATTGTCCCACCATCTATTCCTAAAACATCATGCAAGGTATAGGAGAAATCAATCCATACTCTCCCAAGAGTAACGAAAGAAAGAATGACTCTTGTTGCCTTCACATATCATCATCATACATACCATGGAGTAAAAACATGATGATTGACATGAAAAATATCACATCAGCCCAATATAGGCAAACTCCTTACTGCCACATGATGTAAGTGTCATGCCATGTCCCAAACAATAACCCACCCTTTGAAATAAGATATGTCATGTGATGGCCAAACTCTCTCAAGTGTAGCTAGTGCAGCCATGACTCCCACTACCCTATGTCAAAGATATACAAGTGGCTCACCAACCCCTTGCTCATCAACCCCACCCATCCATCCAACTGTGGGTGTCTCCTGTCCTGCTCCACATTGGTATCCATCCAATGGAGAACACTTCCTCCAAGAGTTGATGAATATATTTTCACTCCATGATATTTTGAAGTGCAACCCCTTGGAGATCTCTACATAAAGACCAGTCATAAATGACTTGGTAGAACCCATAATGTTCCAAATATGTTGTAGCCAAAGGATTCTCATTGAGATGTGAGGTGGTCATCGAGAAGGATCTATCGTAATAATTGGAAATGTTTTCCATCATAATATGTCTCTCATCAACCTTCTTCCTATCCAATGCTACATGGTCATCAGAATTATTCAATCATATTTGGGTCCCCAACTCATCACTGTTGCCCAGTGACAACACTGTTGATCTCCATGATGGTGCATTTGCTGTCTCAGGGTCATATACAATGATGAACACATAATTCTGCATTGGATTGATTATTATTATCCTCATCCTATCCTCCAAAAATATACACTCAAACCCAGAGTGTTGTGTGCAACTCATTAATGAGAAACCAGGATGGCTATACATGTCCTCCTTGAACCACTTAAGGGTCCTTTGCATAGTGATAGTTTGCTGCTCCAAATCAGAAATGTTATTTAACCCTTGGTCATGCAATTTCCTTGATGGCATGTCACCATAACTTTCCATCTCATGTGTTTAAATAATATGGGGTGGAAATGTTTGCATACCTTGGATAGGCTGATACTTTGGAACAACTTGTAAAGCTACAAGGGTTCCTCCTACCAGTGTAAAGACTCCTCCAATTGCTAGTGATAGTGATGGCTGCTCCTTTGCTACTGGACCAGTGCTACTATATGTACCCTTCTCCTCATTCATCTCCTACATCATGCATGGGACTCCCAATGTTAAGAGATCAAGACCATATTGCAAATATGCAAGTGTTCCTTCTCTTCATGTAAGTTCTACAAATAGAAGTGGTGGAAGTTGCTCTTCTCCCGGAGTGATAATGATGACATCTTCCCTTGGCTTCTCATGTGAATTCTTAACAATGTTGGAAAATGTATCAATAGGAATTAACTCTAGTTTTCTTCTATCAAACTCCTTGACCAACCTTTGAGTAAAATTTGCATAAGCAGACACTCTTGCATGTTTCAAATGGCTATACCACCAAACCTTTGCTTCACCCTCAGAGTGCAGCACTGCAAGCTCAATAGCTTCTCTTTCTGCTATTGGATGTAGCAGGAAGAATGCATATAACTTCTTCCTCCAAGCCTTTTATGTGCATGTGGATGACCCATCAGAAGTAGACAACATAAATCTATTATGTCTTGTCATTCTACTACTGTTGCAAGGTCTTCGTTCTTCTTTGATTTGAATGAGCTGTTGGAGAGTTAGAGTCTCCTTGAATGCCCTTGATTGAGATTTGTATTCTCCAAGATAATCACTTAGAGTATCAGGATATAAGTTTCCTCCATCTCCATGCCTTTCACCTTCCCCTTCAAAGAAAGTATACATAGTTTATTTCTTTGGAGCTCTATTGAATACCGATTTCTTCTTCCATTGATAGGAAGTTCTTAGACCTAGTTCCTCATCTTGAAACCTTCTCAAGGTCTCCTTGTACCTATATCTTATTATTTTTTGACCTCCTTGGAGAGTTTCTACATAGACCTAAAAAGAAATGAGGAAAAACTCATTCCCTCCATCATTATTGATCTATTCTTCTTGTGTCATCAGATGTAATATTCCACTGTAATATACCACTGTAATATTCCAAAATAGGAAAATAAACAATATTGAACATAAAATGGAAAAATGCAGTTATACATCAACACATAAAAATGATAGTAGATCATATAGCCTTCTTATTAAAAAATATAGCAGAAAAAGTTGACAAGATCTTGAGGAAAAATATACTCAAGTTAGGCAAAATAACCCTTTAGAGACCCAATACATAAAATATGAGGAACAACTACTATAAAATAATGTTGAAGGCTAGGACAATAGATTTTTTTTTGGTTCTACTACTGATGTAAATGTGAACACAAGAATATGATGATATGGTGCTTTGAAAATGTCGGGATCAAAGATCTAGGCCTCCTAGCATTATTCCAAGACAACCCAGAAAGGGTTTCCGGAAATACCAAAAATACAAAAATGATGAAATGCAACCCTAGAGCTGAATATGCTGTAAAACTGGACAACTAATAGGAGGAGGATGATCTAATGTAGAAATGGTTGATATTCCTCCAATAGATCTACCAAATTAAGGGTTTCTCCCCTCACTGGAATTCTAACTCACAAACTGGGCAGTAAGCCCTCCACTGCAACTACTGAATAACATAAGGAAATTACTAAAGGGAGCTACACTGTAGGTGATGGTAGCAGCTTAGCTTGATGCTAAATGATAGAATGATGCTCAAGGATCCTCATTGCTAGCCTTGAAGATGAATTTATGCTCCCTCCACTGGAGAACAAGCTCACAAATTGGGTCTATCAACCCTCCATTGTTGCCACCCTACAAAAAAACACAATCCTAAAGGAGACTACACTATGAATGAAGGCTTAAGGTTGGCCCAAAGTCATATAGTGGAAATGATGCTCAATGAACCTCTCCTGAGTAAGCACTTGAAGTCCCCTAAGGATGAGGGTGGGATATCCGCTCGGAAATACCCCTGTGCTAAACATCACAAGAGACTTAGCTAAAAAATTGAAGTGTACAAAAAGTCATAAAAGAACAATACAATATCAATATTCTGAATGTGTTCTATGGCTGCCACCAATTTCTTATATGATTGGTGAGCTTCCTCACCCTGGGTCCCACTCATTAAAGAAGGTTCTCTCATGCATACACTCCTCCTCTATGACTGCGTTTTCCTCCATTAATCCTCAACTATCTTGATAAGAGTGTTGTTGATTTGGTCAAATTTGACCTTGTCCACATGCTTTAGCCCCTGTTCACATCGAAAGGTGCTTTATTCAGCTGATACAATGATCCTCATTCACATGAGAAATTGGTTTATTCCTACTAAAGAGATTTATGGATCTCTCTACCCACTTATTCACCTATCTTATTATCAAAAGAAAAAAATAATATTCCAACTATATGAAAGCTAATTAGGAATATTACATAGATCATCATAATTATTTCAATAATCATGAACTTATCTCTATCTATTATTCCTTCGACAATAGTATTTTTATTTTAATAATGAAATTCCGAGTAGTCCATTTTTACAAGTAGACAATAATTTTGATTTCATAATTTGTTTTCACACTAAAACACAAGATTCTTTTGGAATTGCACACTTCTCCTTTAGGAGGATACTGAGGATTTTTAAAAACTTAGCATGGGGTGAAGAAAGATTTTTTTTGGGATGGCCTTCAATTCGATATTCAAAAGTTTGTGATGAAATGTTTCATTTTCCAGCAAAATAAAGTTGAGAGAATTAAGACCCCAGGTCTTCTACAACCTTTATCCATTCCAAGTCAATGTTGGGAGGATATTTCAATGGATTTTATCATAGGTTTACCTAAGTCTGAAGGAAAGAGTGCCATCATGGTGGTAGTTGATAGACTTATTGTTCTGCCCTTGCATTATTATTGTTCGGTCAGTTAGGATTATATTGTGACCCGATGGACTCCTATATATAGAAAGGAGGTATTTTCATTTGTGTCATCCAAGAAATGTTCATTTATGTAATGTAAAGGAGGTTTCCCCCTCGAAGTGGATGATTTATAAGGCGTTGATCTCTCTTTTCTTCTTTTTTGGAGCCGGTTTCATAATAAAAATACATAAATGAAATATATAGCTAAATCAGTTTATTTTTTAAAATTACTCTAAAGTTAAAAGTAACATAAGACTTCTTTACGATTTCATTAGTTTAAAATTTTAATTTCCAATTTACAAAAAATACAACAAAGTTTCTAATCAAAATTATTTCAATATATTACAAATAATGATAAATAAAATATCCAAAGTATTAAGCTTCTATATCCAAAGTTTTAAGCTTCTAAAAAATAAATTAATAATGCATTTTATCTTTTCAACTTCTATCAAATATATTATATTTAATAGAATAAATTATTAATCTTCACACTATTGTATACTAATTTTTCTCTGCCAAAATTTTTTCATGGAATTTGCTACAATTAGTGGCTAATGCCATCAACATCTAATTCAATATCAATATTGTAGATCTATTTTATTGGGTATGCACCCTCCATGGCAATACCACACAGTCCATTTGGTTCTTTAATGCCTCGTACCATTCTCATGTATCCATTTTCTCCCCATCTAGTTCCCCAAGAGTTATTGATTCTCCAAAACTTAAGCCCCTTATGAATTCGAAATTTATAATATCCATATCCAACCACTAGAACTGCATGGTTCATATCAGTGCCACATGTACCATTAAATATTCCTTGGTTAAATTTTTTTTTTTTGTTAGTTACGCTTGCTAAATTATTCATTTCTTAAAGGACAATGTAAAGAATCATAATCACTTACATTTTCATAATAGTAGAAATCTTCACTAATATTCATGCCTACAATGACAGGTTGAACGACTACTACTTCTTTGAGACGTTCTTCATTGCTAGGAGCGACATGTGCAACGCCTTTAATAGTTGTAGCTGGAAGCTGTATCAAAAAACAACAAAACAATGATTTAGTTGTATTCCTTGAATTATATGATTTTATTATTATAAATTAAATATTATTATTTACAAAAAATAATTAATTTTTTTATGAATGTTATAATAAAACTCCCAAAATATGTTTGTTGGGGAATTGGATAGAACCTACACAATAATTATTTGAGTATAAAATATGGTTAGTTGTGAAAACCTCTTATGAATTAGTGTTGAACCATAATCGAAATGGAAATTATTATTGAGATTATTCTAACACATAACATATTATTTATAAAACCCATGAGGCATATACGAGTTGGTTTATGTGGGGATTAGTCATCATCATATCATAGGTTCGAATCTCATGGGGAAGGGTTGTGGGTAGGAGTAAGCTACGATGAAAAAAAAGATTTCATGAGGAATCCAATATGAATTGAGCCTCACATAATCATGATGAGAGACTCCTCTAGTTGGGAAAAAATGATTATTCCATTCAACATTGGGCCCCGATTGGCCTAGGTTTAGCTTAGCTTGCAAAATAAAAAAATATATATGAAAGAATCCTAGATATGTACTTTAGGGTCATTGACTATTAATATTGTGGTGCAATTGGAAAGAGGACATAGTCCATGTGGTAGGAAAGCACTAATCATGATGAGAGACTCCTCTAGTTGGGAAAAAAATATTATTCCATTCAACATTGGGCCCTGATTGGCCTAGGCTTAGCTTAGCTTGCAAAATAATAAAAATATCTATGTGTTATGAAAGAATCTTAGATATGTACTTTAGGATCATTGACTATTAATAGTATGGTGCAATTGGAAATAGGGCATAGTCCATGTGGTAGGAAAGAACTATATTGAGTGGCATTAGATGATATTTACTCATTGGTACACCCTATTTTGAATATAGGAAATGTGTGTCTAGCCATTTCTCAAACAGGCTTTTGATATAAAAAAATGGATTATATAAGTGCACAATAAGCATTTGATATAATAGAAAAGGATTATATAAGTGCATGATAGGTATTTTCCTATAAGTATTTTTTGGTTGTGTATGTCATGTATATTTTTCAAGGAAAACCTCTCTAGAAAACCTCCTTAGGATAAATTTCCACATTTTAGGGATGCTACTTAAGTTTAAATCTATCGGTGTCGATTATGACAGTTGATGTTATAAAGGGATTGTGAGCCCTAAAACAAAGGAAACTAGCACTAGGATTAACCCCAAAGCCACTTGTATAGACCTCAAGCACTCAACCTCTGAAACTAGTCCACTAAAGACTTAGGTAGATTATAATTACATATAGTAATAACTTGAATATAAATACTAATAGAAACTCATATAAACTTTAAGGTTGTAAACATTCCTATTTGAACTAAGGATATTGTATATCTTGACTTCACACAAGTTCTCACACTAATGGGAAGTTAGGAGTTAAATATATATAACTTTGAAATTGACAAGAGCAAAGCTTTTTTGAAACCCTTAGCTCAATGATTGCATATCTTCCCTTATACAATTTCCACAAATAAAAACTCTATGAACAAATCAAAACATTTAAGTATATTTAGAAAGTATATTATTTAGATTTTTTTCTAATCAATCAAATGCAATAAAAGAATTGTGAAAATTTGCAAGTTATTATTGTTAAAATTGTCCTTTTAAAAATATAAATAAATAGACTTAAAAAAACTCATATTATGCAATTTTAATAATTAATATTTGCAATTCCAAAATTAATTTTCAATTAAATAATTAATATTTTATAATCAAGAATGATTTGGTAGTGCAATTAATCAATTTTTATTGATCCCACTTGAAAATACATAGACAGTGTATGTTTTTTTAACATTCCTTAATCCGTTAAAGAAGAATGTACTATTCAGTAATAAAATAAAAGCAAGTATATCTACACGACAATTCTAAATAAATACTTTTTTTTTAGGCCTAAAAACTAATAGAAGGTGTATTTTGATTTTATTCTTGAAATGTGAAATATAATTTAATTTTAAAAAAGGTATTGGAATACTTAATTATGACTAGTTAGTGGATTAAATTAATTTTTTTTAATGATAGTTAAATATGAATAATAATATTTATTAAACCATGAATCCTATTTACAAAAGAATCTCATCAAATTAATTATTTTGGATTTAATTAATTAAGGAATCAAAAGCCATGTGACACATATTTGCAAAAGCCAAATAATTTAATTAAATTAATATAAGTCATATAAGTTTCATAAAAACTCTCTACATGTTTTTTTATTCTTAATAGTTATATGTGACTCAGGAAAATAAAAAAATAGAATTACATTAAAGAAGAAATATAAGGACTAATTCTCATCAACTCTGCCCTAAAACAGGGTGCTGGAAAAGGCCAAAAGAAATGTGGGAGGAAAGAGTATGTATTTTTTACTCTTCTGTAAAAGTGTAAAAAGAAAAACATTTCATTTTAGAATGCGAGGCCTTCAAAGATAGTAGGGAAAGTTATGCAGGTATTCTGGCAGCTAGCTCCTGGGATAATCTATTCAGTAAAGAGTTTTTCGAGAAGCTGGGAGAATTTATTGTAAAACTCCACAGGAAAAGGGCTGATTACATGAGCAAGATATCTGAGAAGCAATCTGTCCATAGGCTATTTGTAGCCTCGTGGACGTTAAAATTACTTTCTTTCTTTCTTTATTTCTTTCTATAAAAGTTGAGTATGCATGCAAGTTTTTATAAAGATGATAATATTACTATTAAGCAATTTTAATCTGTCTCACTTGAAATTACATAGAAATGTATCTTTTTAGAAACTTATCTTAATGAATTTAAGAAGAGTGTGATTTTTTCTTGAAAAAATATAATCCTTTTATATGAGTAGAGTATGCATGTAAGTTTGTATATGGATGATAACATTGAGATTAAAGAAATTTAATCAGTCTCACTTGAAACACAATGCATTTTTTTTTTAAACATTCCTTAATGAGTTTAGGAAGAATCTGTTTTTTTAAATGAAAAAAGTAGTTATTTTATTTAACCTAAAAATAAAGGAACAAAATTACATTTTGCACATACCTATAGGCATTCCTTTAGATCACCCTTTCTGCTAATACCAAAAAAAAACAAAAAATGAGAGCTAAATTTGTTAACAGAGAACATTAAGATATTATTCATGCTCACACGAATTTATTGTGTGACTCCATCATCCAATGCATCCATCACACGCGCCGACATATACCTTTGTGCCATTAGGAAGGATTTATTGTATTAATTTTGTCAAACCATACTTCAAATATTCTATTTCTTCTTTTAATAGATCCTTGAAACCTTCCATGCCTGTTCTTAATCCATCTTTCAAACCTTCCATGTATTCTTTTAAATAATTCTTCAAACCATCCATCTTACTTTCCATTTCATTTTTGGTTACTCTTTGCAAGAGCTGAATTTGTTTTAGTTGGGCACATAATTTTAATATATCATGCTACTTTACTTCCTATTCTTAATTTTGATATTTTAATTATTTATTTTCATAAATTTTCGTTAAATCACACATTTCGTTTGCTTAAGTGTTCTATAATTTCTCCGAATTTTGATTTTCTTCATATTTCTATTTTGATTGCATTCGTTGTGTTCAAAATTTGATAATATTACCGCTGGTTATAATTTCAGTTCATTTGGTTACATGGTTTGCAAACAGGTGCTCATCCTAAGTTCGATAATTTTTACCACGGAGGTTTAAAAATGTACAAAAATTATATTATTTTCATTTTTGTAAATTGATTGTAAATATTGTTTTTTAATTAATTTTTACTAACTGATTCATTTTCACTAACGGTCCTACAAAATCACCACAACTAAATTGTAAAACAATAAAAATAAAAATTATGGTACTTATCTATATTAAATCCCAATTTAAAATTCTAAGATCCAAAATCTGAAAATTGCAAACTCGGTTGCATTTTATTTTGAAAAAGACCCACTCTACGTGGGATGGACTTCACCTTATGCCTCGACACATATAATGCTATATCAAAAATTCAGTTTGTTGGAAGAGCTTTCAATGGAACGTATGATATTTAAATCCTTCGATGTCCCAATACCCTCCTTGCCCCGATGCCCAATTGTTCATCCAATGTATTTTTAAAAAATTTTGTATATTGAATTTGTGACATGTTATTTTATATTAAAAAAAGGACATATGAAACATTGAGAGTTTGATATCGAAGCTCCTTTAAAGAATCATCCAATATTCAAACATTGATACCCCTACTCTCGTATCTTACATTAGAACCTAGGAAATTAGATTACATCGGGACCTCGGAGAATTAATACCTGAGGATTTTTTCTCAAAGCCTTCTATATTCATAAAACTTCGGATAGCCCGATGTCGTTGGTATATTAATTTGGTTACATGGTTTGCAAAGAGGATTATGATAGGGACAAATAAGATTCAATTTCTTACAATCTTGTATATTCTTTATCATATAATTTTCTCTTAAATTATGATTTTAAAAAGGACGAAGATATTGAAACTTTTATTCATGATGATGAGAACATTAAACATTTTTATTCTTCCCCTTCAAAACTAGTTTTAAATGACCCTTATTTTATTGGTTATTTAAATGATTATGTATTTAAATATGATAAAAATGCTAGTCTAAATGTTGCAGTTAATTCTTCATTATTCGATTGTAATATTCCAAAATAGGAAAAACAACAATATTGAACATAAACTAGAAAATGCAGTGATACATAAACACATAAAAATGAGAGCGGAGCATATACCCTTCCTACTAAACAATATAGAAGAAAATATGTACAAGATATTGAGGAAAAAGATACTCAAGTTAGGCAAAACAAGCCTCTAGAGACTGCTCTATACCTCTCATCCTCTACTTTCCCATCAAGTACCTCATGTGTGAAGTGATATTTGGAACACTCCATCAATAGATCTATACTCCCAAGTGACAACATTGTTGGCCTTTGTGATAAGGCTTCTATCATATTATAACTCCCCTCTTTGACATGCCCAATGCCACAGTCACATGCTGGAGTGCTGCTATATATGGAAGACTCCTTCCTAGGTGGAAGTATCTTCTCATCCTCAATGTCTATGGAGTAGCCCCTTTGCACCATGATTGTGCCACCATCTATTCCTAAAACACCATTGAAAGTATGGGAGAAAATCAGCCCAAGCAACAATGACTCTTGTTGCCTTCTCATATCACCATCATACAGACCATGGAGTAAAAACATGATCATTGACATGAAAATTATCACATCAACCCAATACAACAAAACTCATTTCTGCCACATGATGTAAGTTTCATTCCATGTCCAAAACAATAACACACCCTTTGACATAGGATATTTCATGTGATGGCCAAACTCTCTCAAGAGAAGCCAACACAGCTGTGCCTTCTGTTGCCTTTTATCAAAGATCTGCAAGTGGCTCACCAACCCCTTACTCATCAACCTCACCCAAAAATTCAATTGTGGGTGTCTCCTCTCCTGCTCCACATTGGTATCCATCTAATGGAGAACACCTTCCTCCCAAATCTGATGAATATCTTTGCACTCCATGATATGTTGAAGTGTAACGTCATAGAGATCTCTACATAAAGACCACTCATTAATGACCTAGTAGATCCCACAAGGGTACAAATATGTTGTATTCAAAGGCTTCTCATTGAGCTGTGAGGTGCTCATCAAGAAGGATCTATCATAATAATGTGAGATGTTTTCCATCATAATATGTCTCCCATCAACCATCTGCCTATACAATGCTACATGGTCATCGTAATGCTTCAATACTAGTTGGGTCCCCAACTTGTCACTGCTACCTAGTGACAGCACTAATGACCTCCATGATGGTGCATCTACCGTCTCAGGGTCATATATAATGCTAAAAATATAGTCCTACATTGGATTGATTAGGATTAGGCTCATCCTATCCTCCAAAACTCTACACTCCAGCCCAAAGTGTTGTGTGCAACTGATCAATGAGAAACCATGATGACTATACATCTCCTCCTTCAACCAGTCAAGGTTCATCTGCGTAGTGATAGTCTGTTGCTCCAAATCGGTAATGTGCTTTAACCCTTAGTCACGAAATTGCCCTAATGGAATGTCCCCACAACTTTCCATTTGATGTGCTGAAATAATATGGGGAGGAAATTTTTGCATACCTTGGATAAGCTGATACTTGGCAACATATTGTACAACTATAAGGGTTCCTCCTACCATTGTAATGACTCCTCCAAATGCTGGTGATAGTGATGGTATCTCCTATGCTACTTTAACAAAGCTGGTATATGTCTCCTTCTCCTCATGCATCTCTTGGATCATATATGGGACTCCCAATGTTAAGAGATCAAGACCATATTGCAAAGATGTAAGTGTTCCTTCTCTTCATCCAACTACTTCTGCAACTATTGGTGATGGAAGTTTCTCTTCTCCCAGAGTGATAATGTTGACATCCTCCCTTGGCTTCTCATGTGAATTCTCATCAATGTCGGAAAATGTATCAATAGGAATTAACTCCAATTTTCCTCTATGAAGCTCCTTGATCAACCTTTGAGTAAAATCTGCATAAGTGGACACTCTTGCATGTTTTACATGGATGAACCACCAAAACTTTGCTTCACCCTCAAGGTGCAATGCTGTAATGTCAATAACTTCTCTTTTTGCTACTGCCTGTAGCAGGAAGAATGCATCTAGCTTCTTCCTCTAAGCCTTTTTTGTGCTTGTGGATGACCCATCAAAATAAGAAAATAGAAATCTATTATATATTTTCCTTCTACTGCTATTGCAAGCTCTCCATTCTTCTTTGATCTGAATGAACTGCTAGAGAGTTAGATTCTCCTTGAAAGTCCTTGATTGATATTTGCACTCTACAAGATAATCACTTAGAGTCTTATGATCTAAGTTTCCTCCATCTCCATTCCTTTCACCATCCTTTTCAAAGAAAGTGGACATAGTAGATTTCTTTGGAGCTTTATGCAATACCGGTTTCTTCTGCAGCTGATAGGAAGTGCTTGGACCTTCCTCATTGTGAAACCTTCTTGAGGTCTCCTTGTACCTCTCTCTTCCCATTTGTTTGACCTCCTTGGAGAGGTACTGCATAGATATGAAATGAAATGAGGCAAAACTAATTCCCTCCATAATTATGGATCTCTTCTTCTTGTGTCGTAAGATGTATTTCACATAAGTTGAGCCAGATATCATGCTCTGATACAATTGTAATACTCCAAAAAAGGAAAAGAAACAATATTGAACATAAAATGGAAAAAGGCAGTGATACATCAACACATAAAAATGAGAGTAGACCATACAACCTTCTTATTAAACAATATAGAAGAAAATGTGTAAAAGATCTTGAGTATAAATATACTCAAGTTAGGAAAAGCAAGCCTCCAAACATCACGTACATAAAATATGAGGAACAACTGCTATAAAAGAATGCCAGAGTCTAAGACAACGTAGTTTTTGGTGGGGTTTATTGTTGTTGTAAATTTAAACACAAGGATGTGCGGATATGGTTCTTATAAAATTCCAAGATCAAATATATAGGCCTCCTAGGACTATTCCAAGACAACCCATAAATGTTTTTCGGAAATACCCAAAATAGAAAAATGATGAAATGAAACCCTAGGGTTGAATATTCTTTGCAAATAGACAACTAATAGGAGGTGGCTGATACTCCTCCAATAGATCTCCCAAATTAAGGGCTTCTCCCCTCACTAGAAATCTAACTCACAAGCTGGGCATTAAGCCCTCCATTACAACTGCTCAATAAAATAACACAATTTCTAAAGGGAATTACATTGTAGGTATGGCAACAGCTTATCCTGATGCTAAATCATAAAATGATGCTCAAGGATTGTTCTTTCTAGCCTTCCGGATTAAGGTCTTCTCCCTCCACTAGAGAACAAGCTTAGAAATTTGTTCTATCAACCCTCCACTGCTGCTACCTTGCAAAACAACACAATCGTAAAGGAGACTGCACTGCGAATGAAGGATGAAGCTTGGCCCAAAGTCGGAGAGTGGAAATGATTCTCAATGAACCTCTCCTGAGTAGGAACTCAAATTACCCTGAGGATGACGATGGGATTTCCTCTCGGAAAAACCCTAGTGTTAAATAGCACAACAAACTTAGCTAAACAACTTGAGTGTGAAAAAAGTCATAAAATACCAATACAATATCAATATTCTCAATGCCTTCTATGGCTGCCATCCTCTTCCTTATATGCTTAATGAGCTTCCTCACCCTAGGTCCCACTCATTAAATAAGGTACTCTCATGCGTACACTCCTCCTATATGACTGCGCTGTCCTCCATTAATCCTCCACTATCTCCCTAACAACGTTGTTGATTTCGTCAACTTTGACCTTCTCCACATACTTTAGCCCCTGTTCACACCTAAAGGTGATTTATTCACTATATGGATATCTCCATCATTGATGTTGGTCTCAAAAAGATCATCTAGTCCAAATAGAGGCTTGCCCTCTTGTGGAGCAATGCACTATATATAAATGGCAAGAGAATACAAATACTTCGTTAGATGATCAATATGTACAAAGACACAACTCTTACTATGTATTATGAGAAGGCTGGTGATGAGATCTATGGATGAGCCCTTCCATGAGAATCTCTCCATAGTGGTCTGATATGTCCTTATGAGACTTCGGTGACTGGGAAGGAATGAATCATGTGCTGCATGTAGATCCTTCTTCTTGAGATTGGAGATCTTACTCAAGAAGATAATGCCCTGGTAATATATGACTCCATCCATCCCTCTATACCTCTCATCTTCTACTTGCCCATCTATAATGTTTTGTTAAATTAAAGGTTAAGTTTTGGATGGTTTCAATCTACATTTGGCAAGTGATATAATGTTAAATGTTTTTATTGGATAGTTGAACTATAATTGGCATGGCATGTGAAGTATTGTTGTGATATATAATCAAATTTTTTTTAAAACTCAAGTTTTGGATGGTTTCAATCTACAGTTGGCATGTGATATAATGTTAAATGTCTATATTGGAAAGTTGAACTAAAATTGGCATGGCATGTGAAGTAATGTTGTGATATAATCAAAAAGTTTTTAAAAATCAAGTTTTGGATGGTTGAAATACATTTTGCATGTGAAGTAATGTTGTGATATAATCAAAAAGTTTTTAAAACTCAAGTTTTGGATGGTTTAAATCTAAATTTGGCATGTGATACAGTGTTAAATGTTTAATGTTTTTATTGGATAGTTGAAATATAATTGGCATGATGTGAAGTAATGTTTTGATATAATCAAAAAGTTTTTAAAACTTAAGTTTTGGATGGTTGAAGTACATTTGGCATCTTAAGGTTTCCCTTGATCTCTACATACTCTTCTCTTGTTTGAGTGAAAAAGTTTCCATTGTGAAGAACATAGCTTTTCAATGCAACTAACCATATCAATTGACCTCTAATTGAAAAATGAGTAAAGAAAAGTTAACATGCCACAAAACATGTCAGCAAAATAACATTCGTGGTTGTCATTTTTTTTGGAATAGCAAAATCATATTTTAAGGATTCTCCATGCAAAAACAATATCAATGAAGAGAATCCTTAATATGGTTTAGTTATTACAATAAAAATAACAACCAACGATATTATTTTGTTGGCTTTTTGGTTTTTAAAAAAAAAAAAAAATTCAAATAGAGCTCAATTGATATGGTTAGTTGGATTGAAAAGCTATGTTCTTTTTGTTGGAAATTCTTTTCACTCAAACAATAGTATGTAGTATGTAGAGATCAAAAACAATCTTAATATTACTTTCAAGTACGATCATGTGTTCAAAATATTTTCCCACATGATGATACCTTCATTGACCTCTAAAAAGTAGTTCATGGGCTATATGTTCTACCTCTTTCCCATATAAATCCCTTTAATTTCGATTGGAAATATAATAAGTAGATATATGTTTGTTGAATTGGGGTCAATGTAATTAATGCACTCAACTAGGTGGCCTTGTTTATTTAGAAATTGGTAAATGGATGACATTCACTTAATTGCATTCTAGAACATATATATTCAGTTGCCTCTCTCTCATATAAATCCCTTTAATCTTGATTGGAAATATAAGAAGTAGATATATGTTCGTTGAATTGGGGTCAATGTCATTAAGGAACTCAACTAGGTAGCCTTGTTGATTTATAAATTGGTAAATTGATGGCATTCATTTAATTGCATTCTAGAACATATATATTTAGTTGCCTCTTTCCCATATAAATCCCTTTAATTTTGACTGGAAATATAAGAAATAGATATATGTTTGTTGAATTGGGGTCAATGTCATTAATGCACTCAACTAGGTAGCCTTGTTGATTTATAAATTGGTAATTTGATGACATTCAGTTAATTGCATTCTAGAACATATATATATATATATATATATATATATATATATCCAATACATGCAACATTTTTCATCAATGCATGTATAGAAAAGCTACTTTTCGTTGATACTAGAGTGTGCATGTACAAAAAAAATTTGTACATGTGAAAACACTTGCATAGATAACATAATAAGGCAACTCAATTTTTAATTGAGTACTAGAAGTTCTAAAACATATAATCCAAAGAGAATAAATTGTTGGGAAGTTCAATCAAAAAAATTCCAATGGAATGTCATCTTCAATAATCTGTTCATGATCGGATTTTGACATTTTCCATTTCTTAATTTTTGCTTTTTTCTTTTATTGAACCTCTATCAACTTTATGCGTACTGCACACACGAAGTGACTATATTGACAACTTATGAAATTAGGTTCATAGTCTTCAAAGTAAGAAAAATCCCCACTTTGATTAGTTTGTCTGAAAAAATAACCTTTCAGTATAATAGATCCTCTTTCATATGGAAATCCATGATCATTATAGTCTTCTAATAATTTCATTTTTCGTTCAGTGCAATGCATGAAATAATACTTCACATTTTCATCGTTATTAGTAGGTGCAATTACAAAAAAAAATCTCCTACACAATAAAACAAACTTAACAAAATTATACATATTTAAATTTATTTCTAGATATTTATCATTAGAAAGTAATTCAAATGTTACCTTCTTTAACAACATCAGAAACTCGATCACCATCAGATGACATTGTAGTCTCATTTGATTGCATTTCTTCAAACATTGCAATGAACATTTTTCCCTTTGCATTTAGCTCTATATGTTTCCAATCTTTTACATACATTTTGTTTTGACAAACGTCATTGGATTTTGTGTTGTCTATGCAAACATGACAAAAAGAAGAATATTTTCTTTTATCCAATGCAAACACATTTTTGGATGACTTTGTTTTAAGTGAATGCAATCTCCGAGTCCCTTTTATTGTTTCAACGTCATTTCCAATTGATATAACTACGTCTTCCATCCAAATATGCCAAAAAAACCTTTATATGGAAAATTTAAAGAAGAATGTAAATATGATATCAAAATACAATCAAAGATAATCATTGTGATAAATGTACACTGTTTAAAATTGGATATCCAATAAAACTTAAATTGAATGTACCTTCACACTTCCCTTGATTGGTTAGTCTCATGGCTTAGAGCAGCGATGCACCATTGAACAACTTCTTTTGCATCCACAAATCAGCTTGCAGAGGGGTTCATTTGATATCTTCGAAGTGCTCATTTTATGCATGCCCCTACACCGTCCTGTTCTCCTTTTCCATGGCCACTCTCAAATAAATTCCAAAAATGTTTAATGTAGGTTTTGTTATGAAGACAACACAACCAAAAGAATGATCATGCAGATTTGAATTTACCTGTGCATCCGCCTAACCATATCCAATGTTCATTGAATGTTATTCCACTATTTTTCAGGGAATCATAAATTTTTCCAAAACAATTTTGTACAAAATATGTATCATGTGTACGATCATCACTGATATAAAAGCAATATTATTTAATAATATGTCGATTTTCACTGGTGCCTTCTTTATGATCGACGTTTTTTTTTAGCATGTCTGTTGTGAAACCAGCTCCAAAAATAGAAGAAAAGAGATATCAATGCCTTATAAATAAGCCACTTCGAGGGGGCAACCTCGAATACATTACATAAATGAATAATTCTTAGATGATTAAAATTACAAAACCTCCTTTCTATATATCGGAGTCCATGGGGCCACAATGTAATCCTAGCCAACCTAACAATAATAATTTAATGGCACAATAATAACAATATGGGTGTTACAGGGGTACAACAATAACAATAAGGGGGTTACACTAACAACAATAAGCAACTATACTAGTAATATAGGGACCTAACATGCCCCTTTCCTTCAAAAAAGTATTTTCCTCAACGCTTGAGTAGCTCTGGGTGCTTCTGTATAAAATTCTCATCCTCCCATGTAGAATCTTCAGTGGGTAAGTTCTTCCACTTGATGAGATACTCTGAAATTGATCGATTCCGTAGTTGTCGAGTTCTTGTTTCTATGATTGCTTCAGGTTCCAATATGATTTTTCCTTCCTCATCAATTTCTGGCAATATTGTTTGAACTGGAGTATTTTAACCTATAACCATCTTTAAGCATGAAAAATGGAAAACTGGATGCACTTGTGAAGAAGCAGGAAGCTCCAATTTGTATGCCATAGTACCAATATTTTGCAACACTTATAAGGACCATAGTACTTTGGCAATAATTTATTATCCTTCTTAGCTTGCTTGAGGGACATTTGTTTGTATGGTTGTAGTCAGAAAAATAACTAGTCTCCTACATCAAATCTTCTCTCATTGCGATGTTGATCTGCCTGTTGTTTCATTTGATTTTGTGCCAAATTTAGGTTACCCTTTAAGAGTTGGAGAACTTCTTGTTGATGCTTGATGTGATCTTCCACTTCTTGAACCTTTGAATATTATCTTAAAGATGATGTGATGGATGGTGGATGATATCCATAAAGTGCCATAAATGGGGTCATTTTTGCTGCAGTATGGAAGGAAGTGTTATAACACCATTCTGCGAGAGGTAACCACTTGACCCGTTGTTTTTTTTTATCAGATACAAAACAACAAATATATCCTTCCTAACATTTATTTAATATCTTAGTTTGACCATCGGATTGAGGATTATAATATGAGCTATGAGCTAATTGCATACCCAAACAAGAAAATAACTCTGTCCAAAATTTTCTAGTAAAAATGGGATCTCTGTCGCTCACAATAACCCTTGGGTTTCCATGTAGCTTTTGAATTGTGTCCATAAACGTAGTAGCAACTGTACCTTCTTTAAATGGATGAGATAATGCACAAAAGTGTGCATACTTGGTAAGTCTATCAACTACCACCATGATTACACTCTTTCCTTCGAACTTAAGCAAACCTGTGCTAAAATCCATTGAAATCTCCTCCCAGTGTTGACTTGGAATGGATAAAGGTTGTAGAAGACATGGGGTCTTAATTGTCTCAACTTTATTTTGCTGGAAAACCAAACATTCTGCCATAAAATTTTGAATATCAGATTTAAGTCCATCCCAAAAAAGATCTTTCTTCACCCTGTGGTAAGCTTTTAAAAATCTTGAGTGTCCTCCTAAAGGAGAAGTGTGCAATTCCAAAAGAATATTTTGCTTTAGTTGGGAATTATTACAAAGATATAAGAGATATTTGTACCATAAGGAATGATTTTTCCAACTAAATGTATCAGATGTAATAGGATCTTGCTTCAAATTTTGAATGAGTGTCCACACTTCTTTTTCCTTCTTCCGTTCATCTCTTGCTTCAGTTATCCAATCTGGTTGGATAATAGAAACGACACAAAGCAATTCTTCCACCTCTTCATTCTTTCTTTAAAGTGCATCTGTAAAAAAATTTAGATTCCCTTTTTTGTAGATTATTTCAAATTCATAAAAGTGTTTGAGACTATCATGATCAGTTTTTACCCACAAGTGTCTTCCCATTAGGTATGTTCTCCATTTCTTTAGTGCATGTAGTATTTCTAACATTTCCTTTTGTTACACAGTAATTTGTCACTGTCCCTGCAATCCAACGTCCCGTACATTGGAGGGCCTTTCTTGTGACCTGTGAGTAGTGACATGACCTGAAACCACTTTCATGGCATCCCCCTTGACAAGGAAAATCATTCCTCTAAAGAAAGTTTCCTCTACAAAACCCTAAAAACTGATCTTTTGGCCTTGTCCTGACTAGCCAATTCAGCCCTCATGCCAATGGGGAAAATGCACCAAAGAGGGTGCGCCAACTGGCGCTCTGTCCCAATGTTTTACCCACGCCAAGCTTAATAAAGATTGTTTTTAAAAAATAAATGGCAAAATTTTGATTTCAATAAACTCCTGAACGAGTCTCTAAAATGAGTTTGGAATTTTGGCTTTGGATCTCCATGTAGGGGAGGTAGTTTTCCACCTATCATGGAAGCTTCCTTGAGGATATGGCCAATCCCACAATTGTAGGGATGCCAACTCCCCTTCCACCATCTATATTAGCTTGCCATTTTCCCTTAGCAAGCTAGTCTTGGTAGTCCTAATAGCACTAGAGAAGAGCTGAATCTGTAAAGTAAGGAGACTATCGCCAGACAGCCTTTGAGAGGCAAGCCAAAGAGAGAGAGCTTTGTCCCATTTCCGACAAGCTTCATTGAGATGTGCTCCATTGTCGACCTGCTGAAGGAAGATACAACGTCAGAGCCTTGGGTTGTATCTTTCTTTCGTTATTATTAATGATAAGCGACTTTGATTATAGTTTCATTCATGTGTATTTGTTTTTTATGCAATGAATTACATCTTCTTTGACTGATTTATGGTTAAAATTTATTTAGATTCTATGTTGCGTATCGTTGTGTTTCTTTGCATATCTGTAGGTGTTCAGACATGTTAAGCGGAAGGATCGTGATCTGTGTTGGGTCTCAATCTAGTCACCTAAACTGAGTTCATTTAATTGTCAACCAGGATTTGTAAACTGCTGAAGTGAAATGTACCATATGTACCTAGGTGTTTGTTTCCTAATGCGTTGTGTTTAGTGTTTTGTGATGTTTTTGATCTTTTATGTTTATTTTTGATGTTTTTGGTCTTTTGATGTTTTATGCCTATAATGAAAATGCCTAGAAAACTAATGGAAAGGAGTTGGTGGTCAAAAACAGAGTTAAGCCCAATGTTTGGAATGGTAAATTCAATTGAAAACAATGAAGCAGAATCTAAATTATGACTGAATGTAAACAAAAGCTGGACAATGACTTTTTAGGCAGATGACACAAATTTAACTTGAGGAATGTTTCCTAAACAATTAAACACTAATGATGCACTACTGGCCCTGCTTTTGTTCTATGATTAATTCCAGTTCTATTCTCGCACTGGAATGTCATTTAACTTACAACGTGAAGTTATTGGATTCTCAGTTCAAAGTAGTTTTGAGGAAGAGCTCGTTTACCTTGTTGATAAGGAGATTGCAAAGAGGTTTCAGCCCTATAGTGATTTCTCAGCCTTTTATCTTCTGTTCCTATGGTTATGGATCTATTGTAGTTTTTTTAGAACAAGAAGGTGTTTTGTGAATAATGAAGGCTGTCTTGTGAATCCTAACAACTAAAGTAACCTGTTGTGCAAAGGATGACAGTGTGACTATGAGATGCAAGTGCAATGAGTTAATTTAATCATGAACCTAAGATGCTTCTAAACTAGAAAAATGTCAAACTGTAAGTCATCATCAAACTTGAAATGAGGTAACTGTTCATGAATTAAATGCAAATGAGACTCCGGAGTTGTTCTGATTATACTAACATGCATTGACCTATGAAGTTACACAATCTGTTTGTTCATCATTAGTGATATTTTGGAAGAGTTCCTTCTTGTGGAAGAGGTAGAACAATTCTGACTGTGGACTTGTATGCAATTGAAAACAAATGAACTAAAAACAGATGAAAAACTAAGCTATCACATCACGGTCATATCTTGAACTTCTTAAGGATGTTTTGGAAGAATTTCTTCTTGTGGAAGAGTGATTAGAAAAAGTGCAACTGTGATAGTGAATAACAAAAACTACAATTACTTCCTACAGTACTATAGCTATTCATCATTCAGTGTTATGATCTATTGGAAGAATGTCTTCTTGTGAAAGAACTGGAATGAATGTAACTACAGTATCTAGTTAAAAACAAATACAAATTTAACCCCTATCCTACAATACCATAGTCATTAATCATTCATCATTTTGGTCTGTTGGAAGAGTGTCTTCTTGTGGAAGAACTGGAACGAATTATGGCTACAGTAGCTAGTTAAAACAAATACAAATCTAACTGATATCCTACAATACCATAGTCATTAATCATCCATCATTTTTATTCCATGGAAGAATGTCTTCTTTGTGGAAGAACTCGACGAATTATGGCTATGCATATGAAACAAAACAACTACCAATTCAAATGCAAACATAAAGGCAGCTAGGAAAAACTTATCTAGTTTACGCAAAGGAAATCCGTGCAAGAGGCAGGGGCCCTCTACCACTTGACGGCATTCAACTCCAAATTAAATCACGCCTTCAAGATAATTTTGTCTGATCCATTAACGATGCAATAGTCTGAACATAATGCTCGGTGTCTTCAAAGACGTAACACAGAGTTTACACAAAAATCCAACAGCAAATCTAACACAAAATTTCTAACTAAGCTCTCGGCCTACTCAAGAGTTTATAAAGTAAATGCAAGTAACAATAATTACAATAATTTAGGAATCATGTCTTTCCTTATCCAAATCATTTTAGGACTCTTTGAGGTGGCTGCGTGAAGGAGAAAAGACACCTGGACTGAGACAGTCCTAGTAGGAGTCTTCCTTCACAAATGTGTTCCCACGTGCATAACCGTACACAGAATTCATTTCCTCTTCCATAACGAGCAACACACCATGTAGGCATGACGTGGATCATGCCCATATGCGTTTTTCCTCAAGAGACCACCTGGAACATACTCAAACATAAAGGTAGTTTCCGTAGGAAGGAAGAAGGTTTAACGCATTCTCCTTCTGCAGCTAGTTCCGGTCAAAATGCTTAACAATGGCAACAATCACAAAATTCAACAAGTCAGTCATGTAAACCATTCTAGAAGTAATTTTAACTATTTTATTGATCAATTGGGTTCAAAATAGAAATGGACAAGGGAGAAATGAGGTAAAATGAGGTGAAGGAAAACACAAATTTGAGGCTCAACATACCCCCACTGCTGTTTCTTTGCATGTCCTCATGCAAATCATCCCATGAATTCAGAGGCTTCTGCAAGGACATCTAATCCCCTTCTTCTCCTTTGTCTGAAAGTTAGAGGCCTTCCAGGTTTCCTGATCACAAGTTTGAACCTGAGATTGGTGAGTGCCCTGACCAGCTTTTTGTTCCTTGTCTTCAACTTCTCATTGGTTCTCTCCACTTTGTCTATATGCAGGGATAAGGTAGAGTTCATATCTGTTTTGAGTTTGATTTGATCTCTAAGAATTTCGTTTTCATTTTTGATGTGTCTATTCAACAATTCTAACTCATACCTATCCCTCCTCAATATATCAATTTCGGACAGTGGAGGACTGGGGGTTCTCTCTTCTCTTTCTGAAGTTGTTCTCTCTAAAGTTTCCACATAATCATAGATTTCCTGTTGAGCAGGATCAATCTCAGGGGTGCCTTCATAAAAATCTTCATCATCATCCCCTTCAATGGGCGTTTCTTCATCTTCAATATTGATTACCCCTGTGTGTTTGATTGATGTTTTCTTCAATTTTCCTTTTAACCTATGACTTCTCCTAAGCTGAGAGGAACCCTCCCCTTTTTCTATAACAGATTCCTTGATTATCTTCTCTGCCTTGAGTTGACTCTTGATTCTAGTCAACTTCTCCAAAATGACTTCTTCACTGCTTTCTTGAACCGGTTTGTCAATTTTACCTTTTGGAGTCCTCCATCTCTTACTTCTCTTTGTGGCCTGTGGTTCAGGTGATAGTTCTTTTGCTTCCTCAAAATGATTTCTTATTAAGAAATCATCCCATGTATCATTGGTTTTAGATAGATGATGCTCAATCAAAATTTTGACCAACCCATGATGATACAGGGTTGTCTCCAAAAACTGAACTCTTCTCTAAACACATGAAGCCATTTTCTTCAAACTTTGATACAAGAAATATGGTAGATTCAAATCTTCTCCTAGAAAATGCAACATTAGTCTAATATGATAGACATAAAATGTCCCATATCTACCCTCACATGTAACAAATTTTTGTAAAAGAAGTAGTATATTCCTCCATTTGCTCTTCAATGCTGTACTGGGAATTCCCTTCTTGAACACACTAACATCCATATTTGGTGATTTTAAAATTTGTTTCCAGGAGTCATTATGGAATTCCCTATTTTTAAACCATCTTTCCCCAGTTCTGGATAATCCTGTAGCCTCTGCTATAAAAACTTCATTAACAGTAAACTTAACATCCCCTATTTCAACTTCAGTACCTTGGAATGATCTGGCAAATGTTTTGGTGACTTCCTTATGGGAACCATTAAACTTTTCCAAGAATTGAAGCCATCCTATTTGTTGTAGCATCTCCTTGCATTGTGGATAACCTTCTAAATATTTTGATCCTATAGGCTCAATCCTTACGATGAAACCCATGATTTTTCAATATCAATTAACACTCTTCTCTATCCACAAAACAATGGCTTTTGCTTTCGGATTAAAATGGCTTCAAGCTTTTAAAATGGAAATGGTTTTAATTTTGGAATGAAATACCTCTAATTCATAATGGAAACAGCTTCAAAGCCTCTGGCTGGTATGCCTCTGTTTGAAAAATGCCCTCGAAACCTTGGACTGATGTACTTCTATTGAACTTTGGAATGATATGAAAGCAATTTCAATTTTCGAGCTAATGTGTCTCTGATAGACAGTGGTAGATGATTTCAAGTTTCTTTTTGTGCAATACCTCCGTCTTTGGTAACAGAAAGACTTCAAACTCAATCACTGATAAACACTTCTGTTTCTAGTACAGCAAACTTCAAACTCAACCTCTGTCTCTGGTAGCAAATGGTATGCTTCAAATTCAACACCGCAGCATCTCTGTCTCGGGTAACAACAGACTTCAAACTCAATACGGCCACAATTCTGTGTTGACAGTGGAAGTGCTCCAAACTTTGTTCACAGTGATATGCTATCTGTTCACGGGGTCAAGTAGCTTTGAGTCCTCACCTGTTATACTTTCAAATTTACTTCTCCTGCTCTGCTTCTGATGATAATAATATCTGCCTTCGGGATAGAATACTGGCTACGGAATGAAGTTATGACAATGGTCATGGAATAGAGTGGTGAAGTGTGGTGGCAGGATTGTGTTAATGATTTGAGGAGACGGCGGAGGATTCACGACGGCAGGGAAATCATCATCATTAAATGTGTTGGTTAGGAGACGTGGGAAATTCAAATGCTTTGGCCGTTTCACCGCTTATTTGCTATCGGATATGAAGTTTGAAATAGAAGATTTTAATATAAAGTCTGTAAAGGGTTTGTTTGGTGTTTGATCAATAAAACAATTAAAATAACCTTTCGAATAATCCACAACTAAACTATGCTGAAGTCTTATGAAATGCCATCGTAATTTTAAATTTATTACCTCTGCCCTTGATGTTTTCGTAGCCTTTGTCTTCTTTGCTCATTTTTGGAGGAATCTTTCACTATTTTCTTGATGTCTTTGATTCATGAATTCACTGGATCACTTTGTTGTAACTCTGATGTCTGCTGGTTGATGCCTTCAGGACTTGTAGCCGTGGAAAGACTATTGGGCTGCAGAAAGGCTGATCAGCTACAGAATGTACACTGAGCTGCAGAATGTCCCTGTAGAACACTTTTATCATGAAAATGGAATGTTTTTGAAGTATGGATGAAATGGATGAAAATGGATGAAAATGGATGATGGATTATGATATGTATGAAGTAGTTAATGGAATGGGATGGATTCAGTTCATGGAATGAAGGAACATAAGGGTTGTACTGCAGTTCATGACATATTTTATTTTCTTACAGCAAGGTATCAAATTTTGTATTTTGAGATGAAAATGAAATGAATGGAAGATGGAGTGAAATGAATGAGATGTAGAATGGAGTGAAAATGTGAATAATGGCTGAGATGGAGTATGGATGAATAAATGAATGGAGTGAGATGAAATGAATCATAAGTACTATGGCACTGTACTTATGATTTTTATAACAACTGCTTATGAAAACAAGAATGGGAAAAGTTAGAGTGTCAGAGAAACTCTGATTTTCACCCTATCTTTTCTGCATAAACATGCCAATCAGTGATTGGTTTTCATGTTTATACCTTTATTTTTTTTTATTTTTATTTTTATTGTTTTTTACAAAGAGAAATGCTTCAGAAAATTTAATCAAGTTGATGAAGAAGAGAGACTCTTCTTCATTAACTTCACATCATTGTCTTCTTGGAACTTCTTGACAAACTCTTCTCTTGAGAGTGGCTTATGGTATAGCTTCAGTCTATGACCATTCACAAGAAAGGTGACCTCTTCTTCATTTATAGTTCTGATTTTTACTGCCCCATTATCAAAAATTCGAACAATTTCATATGGCCCAAGCCAATGTGTCTGAAATTTCCCTTGAAAATCCTTGAATTTTGAATCAAACAGGAGAGCCCAGTCTCCCTCTTTAAATTTCTTCTCCTTGATATACTTGTCATGCCATCTAGCCCTTTGCTGTTGGACTAGACTTGTTTTCTGAACTGCATCTTGTCTGATCTCATCCAATTCATTAATTTGCTCCAGTCTATGCTTTTGTGCCTCCGTTAGATCAAGTCCTAGCTGAACCGCCATCTTGAATGTTTGAATTTGGAACTCTATAGGAAACAAAACTTGCTTCCCATAAACAAGCTCATAAGGAGTATGGCCTGTTGTGTTTCTCCATGTAGTTCTATAGGCCCACAAGGCTTCAGGAAGCCTATCTACCCAATCCCTTCTATGTAGATGAACAGTCTTTGTTAGGATTCCTTCAATGACTTTATTAGTAGATTCCACTTGACCATTTGCTTATGGATGATAAGGAGTAGATGTTCTATGTCTGATTTTGTACTTCTCCATCATTTGCTCCACTAGCCTTGATGTAAATTGAGCTCCTTGATCTGTAACAATTTCCCTTGGGACACCAAAACGAGTAAAAATATCCTCAAAAGAAAAGTAACTACAGATGATTCATTAGCAACAAGTAATGGTTTAGCTTCTACCCACTTAGTAACATAATCAGTGCAAACTAATATGTATTTCTTTTGTCTTGATGGAGGACTAATAGGTCCTACAAAATCCAAGGCCCATTTTTCGAAAGGTTCAATGTGTACCTGAGGTTTTAATGGCATCTCACCTGAAGGAGAAGGTTTCCTTACCCTTTGGCAACTGTCACACCTTTTGACATACTCCCTTGCATCTTTAAACAAAGATGGCCAATAATATCCTAGGTTAAGGATCTTATAGGCTGTCCTCTTATCTGCAAAGTGTCCGCCACAAGGTTCATCATGACATGCCTTGAGAATTTCAGGCATCTCATCTTCACGAACACACCTTCTAATGATCAAATCTGGACCTGTCTTGTACAACTCATTAGCGACCCATGAATATCTTGCACTATCATTAATGATTTTTCTTTATCCCTTGCATTCATAATTGAAGGAAATTTTCCTGAAACTAAATAATTAGCAATATCAGCAAACCATGGAGTTTGAGTAGAAACTGCAAAAAGATATTGATCAGGAAATTGATCTTCAACCGGAGTGTCATCTTTGATATTTTGAATTCTAGACAGGAAGTCAGCCACAGTGTTTTGTTTTCCAGGCCTATCTAGAATAGTAATGTTGAATTCTTGTAATAATAACAACCATCTTATAACTCTACCATTAGTGATTGATTTATTCATTAAATATCTAATGGCAGAATGATCAGTGTGAATAAAAGTTTCATAGCCTGTTATATAGTGTCTAAATTTGTTAATGGAATGAACAACAGCTAAAAACTCTTTTTCAGTTACAGTATAGTTTAACTCTGCAGGAGTCAAAATTTTACTGATATAATAGATGGCATAAGGAATTAAATCTTTTTGTCCCAATACTGCTCCTAGAGCTGTATCGGAAGCATCTGTCGAGATGTGAAAAGGTAACTTCCAGTTAGGTCCCCTTAATATAGGTGCTTCAGAAATTTTGGTTTTCAGGGTTTCAAAAGCTAACTGGCAATCAAAAGTCCACTTAAATTCACAATCTTTGGTGAGTAATTTGAAGAGAGGAGATGCTATTTTGGTGAAGTTTTCTATAAATCTCCGATAGTACCCTGTAAATCCTAGAAAACTTCTAACATCTCTTTGACAACTTGGAATGGATAGGTTAGAAATAACTTCAACTTTCGCTTCATCTACTCTAATCCCATCTCCTGAAATGTGGTGCCCTAAAACAATACCTTCAGTGATCATCATAAAACATTTTTCATGACTAAGTGATAGGTTTGCTTCTTGACATATTTTTAAGACCTTTTCCAAGTTTTCTAAAGCCTCTTCAAATGTATCCCCATAAACTGTAAAATCATCCATATACACCTCTACACAGTCATGTATCAGATCAGAAAAAATTCCTAATACTGCCCTTTGGAATGTGGCAGGTGCATTGCACAATCCAAATGGCAATACTCGGTAGGCATAAGTACCCCAAGGACAAGTAAATGTGGTTTTATCTTGGTCTTCAAGTGCTACTTGGATTTGATTGTAAGCACTAAATCCATCCAGGAATGAAAAGTACTTTTTACCTGCTAATGTATCTAATACTTGATCTATGAAAGGTAAGGGAAAATGGTCTTTAAGAGTAGCTTTATTCAGTTCTCGGTAGTCAACACACACCTCCATTTTCCATTTTTCTTAGGTACAATTACTAAAGGGGAAACCCACTGACTATCTGAAATAGGATAAATGAAGTTAACATTTAACAATTTTTGTAGTTCTTCCTTGACAATTTCCCTAAGATTTGGATTCATCCGTCTTTGAGGTTGTCTAATTGGTTTCCAATTTGCCTCTATATAGATGTGATGAGTACAAGTCTTGGGACTTATCCCTTTCATGTCAGTGTATTCCCATGCATATGCAGAAGAATGTCTCTGTAATACTTTGACTAGCTCTTCTTGTTGAGATTTTTCTAGGTTTTTGTTTATGTTCAAGGTTTTGCCTGGAAAAATTTCACTTGTAGAGCTGCCAAATTTATCCATAGAATGAAGAGACATCTGCCTAGATGACAAAAATTCAATATTGGATCCCTCCTGAAATGATTCATGTTTATGCTCTGGAGAAGATTCAAAATTTTCTAGAGTATTCAGAATTTGATTATCTTCACTAATTTATGAAATTGTGAAGAGTGGTTGTAAGTATTCTTCATCCTCTATCCATTGAGTGTCATCTAATTCTGTAATTTTCCTAGCTGGAGGATATAAGGTGAATTTCTTTGTTGAACTTCCATCAGAAATATACATATCACCGGACCTACAACTAATAAAAGCATCAGCTGTGGCCAACCAAGGTCTTCCTAATATAACATGATGGCCTCCTAGATTATTCTTGGGTGTCAGGATCATGAAATCCACAGGATACTCCCAAGAGTCTAGGGACACTGGAATATCTTCTATTACCCCATCTGGTCTGATCACAGATCTATCTGCTAATTGTAATAGTGTGGGTGTAAAGAGAAGATTAGGAAGTTTCAGTTTGTCCATGATTTGTCTACTCATGATGTTTATTGCTGCTCCTAAGTCAATGAGTGTGTTTTGAATTTCAATTCCATTAATGTGAATTTTGACAACTGGATTTCCTGGGTCAAGGTACTTTGGAATAGTAATCTTACCCATCATAATGTCTTCTATTTGTCCTACCAGTTGAATTTTCTTGGTTTCTCTTATTCTTTTTCTTGTTGTTTTCATACTCAACTCCTTTATTGTTTTGGCTAAAATTGGGATTTCTTTGATGGCTTGCAGTAATGGAATTTTAATGCAAACATTTCTCAATTCATCCAATAAATCATAATTAGGCACCATTATTTGTTTTTCTACACCTTTATCAATTTGTAATCTTTCCGGAAAGGGGGGTATAGAAGTAGATGTGGATGGTTGCTCTAATACTGGAGTTGGGCTTATTGGATCTTTTTGTTTCAGTTTTTCAATGTTTTGGCCTTGAAAGGATGTACCTTCCTCAAGACTTTTATTAACCTGTAGGGAGTCTTCCTCAGAATTATCTTGTTCTTGTATGATCACAGAAGGTTTCCTTTTCTCAAGTATCCTTGCAGACCTAAGTTGAACATCACTAAGGTCTAAAGGAGTAATCAAGTAAGTTGGGAATTGTTGTCCTTCTATCATATATGTATTCTGAGGGTTCTTATTATTGGGGTTTGGTATGGGCTGAGCTGGCAATTGATTGGATTTTTGTGGGAATGGAAATGGAAGTGGTTGATTTTGATGAGGTTGGTTCGGATGATGTTGTTGAGGATTTTGTTGAAAATTTTGTTGAGGATTTTGAGGAAAATTTTGTTGAGGATTTTGAGGATAAAAATGTGGATATGGTGGATAAGATGGTGGATACTGATAATATGGAGAGTATCTTCCATAGGGACCTTGTGCTCCTTGTGCCCAAGCTTGAGATTGATTTTGAAATTGGGGCCAAGGTTGCTGCCAAGAATTCCAAGGTGGAAGTTGATTATACATTTGATCATGGAATCCTTGTGTCTGAGATCCCTGCCAATGTCTTCTAGATACAAAGTTAAGAGATTCTGTGGAATCTGTAGGAGTTTCTTCTTGAAAAATAGCCTTGAGACCAGGAAGAGAAGGACAACTCTTGGTCTCATGTTTCTCAGCACAAATAGCACAGGTTTCTACAACTTTTACATCTAGAGGACACTCTCTCAAGGCATGTTTCTTTCTACATTTGGGACAAAAGATTGCCAAAGCATCAGATTCAGCCTTTTGCTTGTTTTGTATCTTGAGGGTGTCTATTTGTTCACTAAGACTCCCTAAGATATCAGATTTAAAATCATCAAGCATGTGTCCTATTTCTGATCTACTTACTGTCCCAGAAGCAGACTTACTTGCCCTTGCAAGAGCATGATCTCTTGGACCTTTGACAGTTTTAGATTTTCCTCTTGAAAGGTTGATACATAACTCAGATATTTCAGGTAATGTGAGTTGTGATATATCCCCTTTTCCCATCATGTTAAGGATATCCAACCATTCATCCCTAATTGTTTTCAACAGAAGAGATTTTAAAGTGTCCTGATCTAGGTTTTCCATTTGTGCCCTTTTTATGTTGTATTTAAATATTTCCAACAAATCTTCTAAGTTTTCATCTTCTTTTTGTAACATCTTGAACACTTCTTCCTTATGATTAACTGGCATACAATAATCCAAGTATCTCTCTAGAAATTCTTGTCTCATGTCTTCCCATGTTCTAATAGAACTACTGTTTAAACTCATAAACCACTTCAATGTTGTTCCCTTCAAAGTTGAGGGAAATAATTTCAGTTTTTGAGCATCTTGTAGATAGTCATAAGTTCTACACAGAACTTCAAATTCGAATAAGAAAGTTTCAGGATCCTCAGTTTTAAGTCCATAGAAGTTCGGAAGGACAGAAGGTGAAATGTTTTTCATGGTTGTATTGGTTTCTTCATCAAATATAGGGAACCCAAAAGAGATTCCTATTCTACCTCTTCCTCCTTCTGCACCTCTACCTCCTTCTCCTCTTCCTCCTTCTCCCCTACCTCTACCTCTACCTCCTCCAAACAATGTGTGTTCTCTATTAACAACTCCTCCTCCTCCTTCTTCTGCCATGGTTGACTTCCCTGTGGAAGTAGAAAGGTTTGTGTCCTCAACAAAAGTTTTTGGATCCTCTTCTATGGCAGGTTTAGTGCATGAAGTGGAAGGTTTCTCTAATGGAATAGGTGACCTTAGATCTTCTAGAAGTCCAGGATCAGTAAAGGATGGAAGATGGGTTTGAGTTGAAGGTGTACTAGTTTTGGGTCTAGATGAAACAAGTGGTGTTCTAGAAATCAAACTTCTGCCTCTGCTGCTTATAAATCTTCCCCTTGAATCTCTCTCCCTACGCATAAAATTATTTTTGGATACTAAGAAACAAAGGATACCTAGTTTTCACTTCCCCGGCAACGGCGCCAAAATGTTGGGTCTCAATCTAGTCACCTAAACTGAGTTCATTTAATTGTCAACCAGGATTTGTAAACTGCTGAAGTGAAATGTACCATATGTACCTAGGTGTTTGTTTCCTAATGCGTTGTGTTTAGTGTTTTGTGATGTTTTTGATCTTTTATGTTGATTTTTGATGTTTTTGGTCTTTTGATGTTTTATGCCTATAATGAAAATGCCTAGAAAACTAATGGAAAGGAGTTGGTGGTCAAAAATAGAGTTAAGCCCAATGTTTGGAATGGTAAATGCAATTGAAAACAATGAAGCAGAATCTAAATTATGACTGAATGTAAACAAAAGCTGGACAATGACTTTTTAGGCAGATGACACAAATTTAACTTGAGGAATGTTTCCTAAACAATTAAAAACTAATGATGCACTACTCTGTCCTAAGTCCTTTTGTTCTATGATTAATTCCTAGTTCTATTCTGCAATTGAATGTCACAGAACTTACACTCAAGAAGTTATTGGATTCTGGTTCAAAGTAGTTTTCTTGAGGAAGAGTTCTGTTTATAGAAATGATAAGGAGATTGCAGAGAGGTTTCAGGCCTTATAGTGATTTTGCCTTATGTTCCTATGGTTATGGATCTATTGTAGTTTGTTAGAACAAGAAGGTGTTTTGTGAATAATGAAGGCTGTATTTGTAAATTCTAACAACTAAAATAACCTGTTGTGCAAAGGATGACAATGTGACTATGAGATGCAAGTGCAATGAGTTAATTTAAGCATGAACCTAAGATGCTTCTAAACTAGAAACAATGTCAAACCGTAAGTCATCATCAAACTTGAAATGAAGTAACTCGTTCATGAATTGAATAATGCAAAAATGAGACCCTGAGTTGTTCTCTCGACTAACATGCATTGACCGATGTGAAGTTACACAACTGGGCTTGTTCATCATTAAGGTGATATCTTGGAAGCACCTTCAGTGGAAGGGTAGTCACCCGATCGTGGACTTGTATGCAATTGAAAGCAAATGAACAGAAAGCAAATGAAAAACTAAGCTATCACATCATGGTCATATCTTGAACTTCTTAAGGATGTCTTGGAAGAATTTATTCTTGTGGAAGAGTGATTAGAACAAGTGTAACTATGATAGTGAATAGAAAAACTACACTAATTCCTACAGCACTATAGTTATTCATCATTCATTGTTATGATCTGTTGGAAGAATGTCTTCTTGTGGAAGAACTGGAATGAATATAACTACAGTATCTAGTTAAAACAAATACAAATTCAACTCCTATCCTACAATACCATAGCTCGCAACATTCACTTTTTGATCTATTGGAAGAATGTCTTCTTATGGAAGAACTGGAATGAATTATGGCTACAGTAGCTAGTTAAAACAAATACAAATCTAACTGATATCCTACAATACCATAGTCATTAATCATTCATCATTTTGGTCTGTTGGAAGAATGTCTTCTTGTGGAAGAACTGGAACGAATTATGGCTACAGTATATGAAACAAAACAACTACCAATTCAAATGCAAAACATAAAGGAAGCTAGGAAAAACTTATCTAGTTTACGCAAAGGAAATCCGTGCAAGAGGCAGGGGCCCTCTACCACTTGACGGCATTCAACTCCAAATTAAATCACGCCTTCAAGATAATTTTGTCTAATCCATTAACGATGCAATAGTCTGAACATAATGCTCGGTGTCTTCAAAGATGTAACACAGAGTTTACACAAAAATCCAACAGCAAATCTAACACAAAATTTCTAACTAAGCTCTCGGCCTACTCAAGAGTTTATAAAGTAAATGCAAGTAACAATAATTACAATAATTTAGGAATGATGTCTTTCCTTATCCAAATCATTTTAGGAGTCTTTGAGGTGGCTGCGTGAAGGAGAAAAGACACCTGGACTGAGATAGTCCTAGTAGGAGTCTTCCTTCACAAATGTGTTCCCACGTGCATAACCGTACACAGAATTCATTTCCTCTTCCATAACGAGCAACACACCATGTAGGCACGACGTGGATCATGCCCATATGCGTTTTTCCTCAAGAGACCACCTGGAACATACTCAAACATAAAGGTAGCTGCAGAATCGCTGGTTAGCTACGGAATGCATGCATTCTGCAGCTAGTTCCGGTTAAAATGCTTAACAATGGAAACAATCACAAAATTCAACAAGTCAGTCATGTAAACCATTCTAGAAGTAATTTTAACTATTTTTATTGATCAATTGGGTTCAAAATAGAAATGGACAAGGGAGAAATGAGGTAAAATGAGGTGAAGGAAAACACAAATTTGAGGCTCAACAATCTGCCAAAGAGGATGACGGGAAGCGTCATCCTTTCTTCAACAACCATTGCGTAGGACCTAAGGTATGAAACTCTTTTTGTTTGTTGGAAAGGTAAATCCCCTCTGTCGACAGAGGTGATCGCTACTAGCCCATATCGGGTCTAGCAACAATCAGACACGCAATGACACAGGTCTCTAGTTACGAAAATGACAAAAATTAAAGAGTTGTCTACCTCAGGTCCTATACAATGGTCGTTGAATAAAGGATGATGCTTCTCATCCTCTGCTTTGGCAAATCACGATCCTTCCGCTTAACACATCCGAACACCTGCACACATGTGAAGAAACACAACGATACGTAGCATAGAATCTAAATATTGTAACCATACATCAGTCAGAGAAGATGTAATTCATTGTATCAAAAACAAAGACACATGAATGAAACCATAATCAAAGTCGCTTATCATTAATAATAACGAAAGAAACATACAACCCAAGGCTCTGATGCTGGATCTTGCTTCGGCGGGTTGACAGTGAAGCATGTCTCAATGAAGCTCGTCGGGAATGGGACAAAGCTCTCTCTCTTCGGCTTGGCTCTCAAAGGCTTTCTGGCGATAATCTCCTTGTTTTACAGATTCAACGCTTCTCTAGTGCTATTAGGACTACCAAGACTAGCTTGCAAAGGGAAAATGGCAAGCTTATATAGATGGTGGAAGGGGAGTTGGGATCCCTACAATTATGGGATTGGCCCTATCCTCAAGGAAGCTTCCATGATAGGTGGAAAACTACCTCCCCTACATGGAGATTTGGAGCCAAACCTCCCAACTCATTTTACAGACTTGTTGAGGAGTTTCTTGGAATCAAACTTCCGCCATTTAAAAAAAAAAAAAAATCTTTATTAAGCTTGGCGTGGGCAAAACACTGGGACAAAGTGCCAGTTGGTGCGCCTTCTTTGATGGACTTCCCCATTCGTGCGAGGGCTAAACAAACTAGTCATGCCAAGGCCAAAAGATCAGTTTTTAGGGTTTTGCAGAGGAATGATTGTCCTTGTCAAGGGGGATGCCATGAAAGTGGTTTCAGATCATGTCACTACTCATAGGTCATGGGAAAGTCCCTCCAATGTATGGGATGAGGGATTGTAGGGATGGTGACAAATTACTATGTAACAGATGCCCCCTAAAGCATGAGGCCTAAGAGAGAGAGAGGGGTGAAATGCTTTATGAGAACGTGCCCAACTGAAAACACTTCCGTCGGAAAACCTACATAGATAAGTACAACTGATATCTCAAATACATGATATGTGGTATGGGTGCAGTCATCCATAATAGAGTGTATAATAATCAAGATCCAAGGTATGGACACAACCATCTAGATAGGATCAGTAAATAGACTTGGGTATGGTCGCAACCATCCAATCAATGAGTCATGTAACTAATCATGATAATCCACAAAATCCACAGCCTGGATTCCATCAGACAAAACCTAGTGTCTTGTGCTCCATCTCGACCTGAACAGAGTAAAATTCCATGCATGTGAATAAGTGAGCTGAAGTCGAACATGCGAGAACATCGTCTGATTAGCAACCAATGATGAAAGTCGTTAACAGACGCGAGAGGAACCACCAATAATGATAATGGCCCTCAAGGTAATATAGGTACAATCCACAGAATGTGAATAGTGAGCTAGCATTAAACACCCGTAGAATCATTCGATCAAAGTCCAATGATTAAAACCTTGTGTCGAATGCGAAGAACCTGCCATTGAGGCATGCAGGCTCCAAGGTACCAGAAGGGAGTCTCTAGATCAGCTTCCTGGATAATGAGCTAGAGTCGAAAGGAAGTGATATTGATCAAAGGTGGGCCATAGTGTTTCCCACATTATCGACACGAGACAGAGGAACATAATGTTTGTGAATCAGGATCAGATGAGAATCAAAGGAGGGTTGAAAACTTCAGAGGTAAACTTCTCTTGAACATATCGGCGGCACGACACCAGATTTGGCAATATTTGACATCAAATGATCTGGGGTCATGATGACAAGGAAAAGAGAAGATGAGAGGTCAAAAAGGATAACCCAAACCCATGGAGGAAAGAAGAAAATGAGATGAGATGTCCCCAACCCGACACGAATGCAAACAAGTGCCATGTTCAAGAGCGACATACTACCGACATGACGATGATACTGGTTTCATTTTTTCCCACCATTTCTAGTGAGTACCCCAATTATTTTTGAAAGCAAGCTTGAAGGGGATAGCATATTCTTGTGATATAAGTTCTTCCTCCGAAAAAATCCAACCTAGTACGTTTAACGAGCCCTAGGAAGGAGAAACTCGAGTATTGTCATTATGACCGAATCCGATGTCATCAGGTTTTAACGAGTCTGACAATGGAGGAACTCGATGTCTTTTCATGTTTAAAGAGTTTGAGAAGACAAAAAAAAGTAAACTCCAACAATCCCTTTTCATAGATATTTCCTCAGATCTGAAAAGGTAGAAAACTGTCTGAGAAAACCTCCTAGTCGTGATAGGCTAGGGTATTCCTTTTTCGTAAATAATCCATCCCAGCCAAAAAAAGGGGTAAACGTATATTGGGTAGATGTCGTTTCATAGCCATCTTAATGAGATAAAAATTACAAGAGACTCGACAATATTTTCATGTTTAGAGAGTCAGAAAAGAGCTAAAATATGACTCCAGTAGTGACTTTTTCGTGTTTTTACCGTGTCTGAAAAAGTATAAAATACAACTCGTTTCGTCGTCCTAGCCATGTAAAAACCTGTTGTTGCACAAGAAAGCAAGCGTAAAACCCATTTTTCAAAAAAATATAATAAAATATTGGAAAAATAAGCTTCAAAACCTAATTTGACTTTGGAAAGTTATAAATATGCCAAAAATGGTAAAAACATATTTACTTTTACTTTTTACCTCTTGTGGAGAGCAATAGTGGCCTTTTCTTGTGCGAACTTGCGGTGACGATTGTGGACGATCTAGTGCACCATTTGAGTTCCCATATTTTCCAGGTAAGAGGCACTTCCCTTAGCTTTGTTTTAATCCATTTTTTATAGAATTCCATTGTGATTTTGGATCCCTAAGGGAATATTTTCAATTTTAGGGCTCGGTCAATTAGCGCAGGTATTAGGCATGGACTCGCACCAATTAGCTCCTTTTTGCAAAGGGGTCGCGCTAGTTGGTGCGATTGTCAGCAAAATAGTTGTGCCAATGGCGCAACCTAAAGTTTTCCTCAAGTTTTACAAAAATTGAACCAATCAGCTGGATTTCTGAGTGCTCAAGGGATCTAATGAAGTGTTTGTGACCATTTTGGTGTAGATACACAGCCATAATGGTGATCGAATGAAAATAAAGGGAGCATAGTGAAGAAGATGAAATGGCCGTGGAGAATGAAGCATGTATGAATGCTCTCCGAAATTACGGCTTGAAGAAGTTCTTCATGACACCATATCTCAGGGCATAACCTGAATTACTGCAGTATTTGATCAGTATTTGGGATGAGAACGAAGAAAAGTTCAGACTTCAAGACCAAGTGTTGGACATCGAAGTATCCGATGTTTATTTCATAACTGGATTGTCTCGCAGAGGTCCAGTTCCAATCTTGACAGTTATTAGGCCATTTTGTGAGAAAATGGCAATGGTAATGGAAAGAGTGTGCCTAGGGGCATGAATAATATCAGGCAGTGGGAAGGTTGACATCAACATAGTTCCTGATCTAGCACTCACGGTGGTGCTCCATACCATTACGCGGGCTGCGGGGTCGTAGGCACCACATGAGGCTATGAAAACACAGCTCCTCCTTGCATCTAAATGCATGAACCCAACACTATTTGATTGGGCCACTGCCATAACAATGAACATCAAATGACAGTTGACGAAGTGTAAGAAGGCCAAACTGAAGCAGTTTGGGTACGGATCTATCTTGGTATCGTTCATCCTCGAAAGACTACCAATTTTCCACGACCAGGGGGCAATAGTCGCTGATCCACCATTGAGAAAGCCACAGATGGATTGATGGGTAGCACTCATGCCCAGATCAGGACGAGGCCAGCAAATGTCATGGAGGCCCGAGTTCTTCATATGGCTTCGACGACAATTGATCATCGTAGAGGACTGGCCCTATGCTGGTACCGACTTCACGAGAGACCCAGATCTTGCACTCCCAGAGGGAGATGACTGGGATGAGGAGCTAGGTAAGAATCTTTTTGATTTTGTATATTTATGAATTTTTAGGGTATACATGCATGTTCTAACAAACAATTCTTCATGTGTGTGCAGGTGTTCGGACGTGTTAAGCGGGAGGATCATGATCTACCTAAGCAGAGGATGAGAAGCATCATCCTTTCTTCAACGACCATTGCGTAGGACCTGAGGTAGGAAAATCTTTATGTTTTGTCATTTTTGTAACTAGAGACCTGCGTCATTGCATTTCTGATTGTTACTAGACCTGATCTGGGCTAGTAGGGATCGCCTTTGTCCATAGAGGGGATTTACCTCTCCAAAAAACGGGCGATTCCCTCCAAGTTCTAAACTAGCTCACTCCCCTTGCCACCCTCACCTTGAGTGTCATAAGCAATCCGGGTCCTCCGTGCGATTGGTGACATCACAGCGGGCCTCCCTGGGCCAACATCTACATACACATAGAATTCTTTGTTAGAACATGCATTTATACGCCAAAAAAATCATAAATATACAAAATAAAAAAGATTCTTACCCAGCTCCTCATCCTAGTCATCTCCCTCCGGGAGTGGAAGATCTGGGTCTCCCGTGAAGTGAGTACAAGCATAGGGCCAGTCCTCTATGAAGATCAGTTACCGCCGATCTGATACAAAGAACTCGAGCCTCCATGAAATTTCCTGGCCCCCTCCTGATCTGGGCATGAGTGCTGCCCATTGAGCCATCCATGGCTCTCTCAACGGTGGATTGGTGACTATCGCCCCCTCACCCTGGAAAATGGGTAGTCGTTCGAGGCTGAATGATACCAAGATAGATCCATACCCAAACTGCTTAAATTTGGCCTTCTTACACTTCGTCAACTGTCATTTGATGTTCATTATTACATTAGTGGCCCAATCGAATAGTGTCAGGTTCATACATTCAAATGCTAGGAGGAGATGTGTTTTCGTAGCCTCATGCGGCACCTGCGACCCCGCAGCCCGCGTAATGGTATGGAGCACCATCCTGAGTGCTAGATCGGGAACTTTGTGGATGTCAAACTTCCCATGGCCTGATCCTGTTCATGCCCTTGGGCATACTCTTTCCACTACCATTGTCATTTTCTCACCAGATGGCCTAGTACCTCTCAAGATTGAAACTGGAACTCTGCGAGACAATCTAGTTATGAAATAAACATCGGATACTTCGAGCTCCAACACTTGGTCTCGAAGTTTGAAATTTTCTTTGTTCTCATCCCAAATACTAATCAAATACTGCAGTAATTCAGGCTGTGCCCTGAGACATGGTGTCATGAAGAAATTCTTCAAGCCGCAATTCTGGAGAACATTCATACATGCTTCGTTCTCCATGGCCATTTCATCTTCTTCACTATACTCCCTTTCTTTCCATTCGATCACCATTATTCCTATGTATCTGCACGAAAATGGACACAAACACTTCATTAGATCCCTTGAGCACTCAGAAATCCAACTGATTGGTTCAACTTTTGTAAAACTTGAGTGGAAATTTAGGTTGCGCCATTGGCACTACTATTTTGCTGACAGTCGCACCAACTAGCACGACCTGTTTGCAAAATGGAGCCAATTGGCATGAGTTCGTGCCAATACCTTCAGTTTCATCTACTGGTAGTCCTTACACAGATGATTCATCAGATATCTCTCAGTCCTCTGTTGAACATTAGCAGCCTATCATATCATAGTTTCCTGATGGGGGACCGATTCTATCTGAGCTTCCCTTTGGTGGACCAGTTGAATTCAAGCCCTTATCCAAGGATTGGTTTGGATTGGAGTAGGGAAACACTTCCCTCCTCTTACATCAGGTTCACCTTTCTTAGTTGCTGTTATACCTCCTAGTCCTCACCTAGTCCTTCTCCTATTGAGGAAATTCCTACATCTGGTGAATATTACCAGCTTTTCCCAGAAAACAACCCCGAACTTTCTGTCATGTCTTCACCTGGTCTTTCGCTTCCAGCAGGATATAGGTCTTTAAGTCATATTGTGGCCGCTATGGCTTCTATGGGAATATCAACTCCATCCACAAGGCCAGTTATTTCTTTGTTAGGGCTATCTCCAAGGACACCCCTCACGTCATCTCTTCAGGTCACATCAGTACCTGTTAGGCCTATCATCTGTGTAGCTGCATCTACGCCCGTTGTCACTACTCAATCCATCAGGATCTTGTCACTTCCTGAAGACATTTACATAGCATCTGCTATTCCATAGAATATCTCCCCTGAGGAGTATTGGTTGTCTTTACAGCCATCAAACTCCAAGGTCGGTCAGTCCTCCCAGGACCCTAACCGTCCTTATTTTTCCCATTATGGGCCGGATGGTACCCCTATCTATTTTTTCCATATCAGTACAATGAGCAGGGTAACCCTCTTCGTTTTCATGCTCCAGAGGCTTATCAGTATGTCAATGGTTTTCTGTCTGCCCAGGCTGGGCAACGTTCGAACCCGCAAGGACAACCCTTTCAGGGTCAACCTTCGGGCCAGCCTAGTTATCTGTATGACCTGCAAGGACAACCCTTCCAAGGCCAACCTTCGAGCTAGCAAGGGTTGTTGTACGGTTTGCAAGGGCAATCCTACAACCCTCAAGGTCAACCTCTACATCCTCACCCTGTGGTCCAACCAAGGCAACCTCAAGGACCCACAAGCCAACTGGGTTATCAACCTGGACCGTTGTATGGTCCTGGGGGTAAAATACACCCTTCTCAACCTATGGTGCAACCTTAGCAACCTCAGTTTCCTATCGGTCAGAATGTTGCATAGCCAAGACCATATTATGGTCCTATCACAGGTCAACCTGGTTACCAGCCGCAAACTAGCCCTATCCTACCTCTGAGCCAACCGGCTCACCCGGGACAACCTGGTGTCCTTCATCAGCCAGGACCACCTGTTCAACCAGGACAACCTATTCAGCCAGGCCAACGTGCTCAACCAGGGCAGCCCGCTCAGTCAGGCCAACCTGTTCAACTAGGACAACCTGTTCAGCTCGGCCAACCTATTCAACCAAGGCAGCCTGCTCAGCCATGCCAACCTATTCAACCAGGACAACCTGTTGAACCAGGCCAACCTGTTCAACTAGGGCAGCTCGCTCAGCCAGGCCAACCTGTTCAACCAGGGCAACCCACCCAGCTAGGTCAACCTGTTCAACAAGGATAGTCTGCACAACCAGTTAACCCCACTCAACAGCCAATTTACTCTATGCTGCAGCAGAATCTACCTATGCTCCCAACTTATCAGGCTCAACAGGGACCCACTTACCAACAGCCCGCTCAACCCCAAGGTGGTTATTACCTCCAAGGTTAATCTCGACCGGTTTACAACCCACCCCAAGGTTCTAGTTATTACCTTCAACAACTAGGCTATACCTATACTCAACAGTTAAATCCATACACTACTCAAATGGGGCCTATATATAATCAGGGTCACTACCCTGCTTATCAATCCCCTTACACTAGTTATCAGCAACTATATCAACCTAATTATGTGGCTTATACCCCTATGGTCAGAATCCTCTAGGATACAACCCATGGGGGAAAAGTTATGCTCAACCAGGGTGGAGTATAGGTACGGGTCCTTATCAGGGACCTGGCACGCCTTTCAATCCTCAGTTACCTTTCCTTACCACGTTGGAATTTCCAGATGTATCTAAATTGACCAATGATCCGATTCTTCACAATCCATATTAGCCTCTGATTCCAACCAGGGTAACTGGTGATTGTCCTAAATTCAAGGGTAAAGCTAGGGAAGACCCCCAAGCACATGTCATGACCTACCATCTATGGTGTTCCTTGAACTCTTGGGTGGATGATTCGATTGTCTACATCTTTTCCAACGCACGCTTACCGGTGTTGCTACTAAGTGGTACATAGAGTTACCCCGTGGTATCTTTCAAGACTTTATTACTCTAGCTATGGATTTTCTGACACATTTCCAGTTACTGGTTCGTTACGAAGCCGGGACGCATCTCCTAACTTCCCTGAAGCAGGACAATGCCACTCACATATCAGATCATATTCATGAGTGGTGACGTCGTCGTCGACTAATCAAGTTTGATATCCCTGATCAGCTTCTAACGCATTGGTTCGCTACCTCCTTCGTTAACAAGATCGCTCAAGATATTTCTATGGGGGCATGTGTGACTAAAGAACAAGCCATCGCTCATGCCCATTAACTTGATTTGGTGTACTCTTAGTCCAGCACGCTATATGATATCTTGACTGATGCTCCAAGGCGGCAGAACTCTAAAGCACCAGCTACCCCATCGGTGGATGGTGTTATCGGTTCCATTTCTTAGACTTCTCAGAAGTCCTTTAATGGGAAGCAGAAGTTTAACTCTTCCAATAATTCTTCTCTTCCTGCCCCTCCAGATTCTGGTAAGACCATGGAGGTCAATTCCATTTAGGCCAATCCTACAGAAAAGACCTCCAAAGGAAAGAAGAAGGGGAAAGGAAAATCCAAACCCGATGCCCCGAAACCGGAATCCTCCAAACCTCGTGCTGACAATGGTTCCCAATGGAAACTAAATTACCCCTACCTTATCTGTGAAGGATACAATTATACCAAAGATTTTCCCCAACGATCTGAGGTTAGTCAAATTCTCAAAGGCTCCAAAGGGACTCCAACAGTTCTCAAAGAACCGTTCCCATCTCAGCAGTCCCAGATGGTTGAGCAGTCTTCACCATCTGCACCATTTGGGTCCCAAGTTTTTATGATGAATGGTGCTGCACCTATCTCAATTGCTACACTTTCAAATAATTATGGTGGATCATTCCAGGCAGCCAGGAAATAAGTCATTGATGTCCCACCTCCCCCACCTATCTCTGGTCCATTAGAAATTGAGAAGCCCAGCATTGAACCCGTTGTAAGGCCACCTTCCAAAGGTGTTCTTCGAAAATCTTCCTATAATCCAAATGCCTGTGCTGCTCAGCACTACAGCATTGTTGACGATTTGGCACAGGCACCTTCTGTAATGCCTACACTAGAAGTGCTTCAAAGTTTCCCATTGCAACAGAAAGCTCTATTATCCACAATTGGTGGAATTGATCCTGCGGATTCTAGTCTTCTCACCTTCGACCTGGAAAATTTTGTCCCCCGGCTTCCACATCAAATCACTCTTGTGATACAAGTCGGTATCAATGGCCTCAACATCCATATAGCTGCCGCAGATGAAGGCGCTTCCACTTATCTTATTTCATCTGCCTGCTGGAAGGCCATTGGCTCTCCAGCTCTCACAAATTCTCCCAATGCCCTAGAGGCATTTGATGGTATGGAATCAAAACCCCTAGGTTTTCTCGAGAGTTTACTGATCACGTTACAGGGTAATACAGTCAGCGTAGAAGTAGAAGTGGTTCACGCTAAACTCAACTACAATCTTCTTCTTGGTCGCAGTTGGACTCACGCCATGCTATGCATTCCGTCCACCCTCTTCTGACTTCTAAAGTTTCCTCATAAGGGCAAGATCATCACTGTTGTTCAGTTGTCTTTCTTCACCTCATCCTCTGAGAACAACATACCTTACGTGGATCAAATCCCCAATCCCCCTGACTGTGTAGGACTTGGCCTTTTCAATGACCCTGTCCTCATGGGTATTTTTCCCACGCCACCACGGCACACCATTCAAGTTAACATGATCTCTAGGTCAGACGACCCTTGGATCATCCCTTCGCCTGAATAGGTGACTTATTTTGGAGATTCGATGCCTTTGACTCCAGTTGAGATCCATTATTGCGAGATCGTCGCTATATCCGATCCTCCTCCCTCTGAACATGCTTCTTTGAGCATGGATTTAGATGTATATTCTTAATCCCCTTGGCTCGGCGATGGAGATTCGCCCGATCCTTTAAGAGAATTTTTCCCCTCTGATGAAGCTATCGTTGAAACGATGTCTCTTGAATATCTGCCATGTAGCGATGGACATCATCATTCCTCATTCATCCCGAGTCTAGGGGAAATGTCTAATTGTCTAGAGCGCTTCACATCTCAGGTTCCCACTCTGCATGTTCAGACACCGATATTAACTCATGAGGTTCTTTTAGAGGGAAATCTGATTAATATCACTCAAACCATGTTGATTAGTGGTTGTCATTGATGTCAACCGAAGTAGCACCAGGGGCTAACCCAATATCCAATGAGAAGTTTGACCTACCAAATTAATATAGTCTGGGTCAATAATTCTTTTGATGGTTTCTAGTTTTCGAGATGTTTCCGTTGATATATGGCATGCCATGTAATTCTTCACGGTTTGTGAGATATTCATGTTTGAAATTTGTACCCCAGTTAGTGGGCTAAAACCCCATGGGGTTGGGGCATGGGTCATTGAAAAGTCATAATTAATATTTTTTATGCTCCTAAAATTCCTCCCACGTTCACTTGTTGAAGCCCCTCTCAACTTAAGCATTCATATATATTGTGATCTTCATTTCCTCCTTAGGCAAGGGATTCAGTCATCTGAAACAGGTCATCGTGGAATTTTCTCTCTAAATTTTTTTCTACGAAGGCTCAAAAGCTGAAATATTTTTGAGGTAAAGCTGAAATCTCGAGGAATTTGTAGTAAAAATTTCAGATCAAGTTGCGCAATATTTTTGGAGATATGATCTGTGGAAGTAAGGGTTGGCTCCTGAAATTCATCTCAAAGAAGTGACCTTGGTAAATTCGTCATAACTCCCTCTCTGCGTATCAGATTGGAATGCTATAAAAAGTGACATATAGTGCACAATAATTAATCTGCGCTCGATCAATTTCAAATACAAATGAAGAAACGGTGACACGTGGCACACCGTACAAGTGCGCTCTACTGAAACAGTCCATAATTAGGGAAATGTGAGAAATTGGGTATAACTCTCTCTTTGAGAATCCAAATTGGGTCAGACCTGTGGCATTGGAAAGAAGACTCAAAGGAATAATATAGGACCAAAAATAAGATATTGGGGGTCTGAAATAGAATATATACACTAGATTCAATATCGAGCTCCTAGAAGGCAAGAAAAAGTTATATCATGTGTTGTCAAGGGTTGCAAAGGACCAGACTTTCTACGGAAACAAAGCAAAGAAAGGTGCAACAGAGAGTAGCATGACAAGAGCAGCAACCAAGGTGCATAACAGCAGCAAGAAGTTCATCATATGAAGTCTTCAAGTGGGCAGCACTGCATACAATCATTGTAAAGGTATCATTGTGCTTAGTCATTGTAAATACATTACTGTACAAACTGTACTAGTGTCTATCTGCCAAGGGTTGAAGAGGCAGTGGTTGTGTCAAAGTTGGGGTTATGATCTAGTATATCTTCTTCTTCTACATCATTCTATATCATTGTAAAGTGGACCATTTTCTCTGGTACGAGAGTCCATTCTTCTTTTATTCTTCTATAGGGTGGTAGGGTGGTGCTAGGTTGAGTTGTAGCTCATTGGGTGTTGGTGCATCCATTCAGTGACTACTGAAGAATCTCAGGCATTGGAGCGTCCATCTAGTGGGAGCTGGAGAAGAATGCTTTTCTAGATTCTAGGAAGTTGGAGCTTTATTTTCAATTGGAGTTGAAAATAATTATTAGAAAAGCATTAGGTGGTTTTTGTCCCAGAGTGGGTTTCCACCTTAAAAATTGTGTGCATTTCTGTTCTTCTTGTTTGCTGCTATGATTGTACAAACACTGATAATAATTGGAGATTAACTAATGCTCTAATTGAAAGAAATACTGATTCACCCCCCCTCTCAGTATTTCCAACAATTGGTTTCAGAGCTTGGTTCCTTCAATAGCAGTTTAACAGCTCTGGAAGGAGGTCATGGAGCATACCAAGAATGGTGTACCTCTATTCAGTGAAAATAATTCTACACTTTGGAAAGGAAGAATGGAGGTCTATCTCTTGACGCAAGGTTACAAAGTATGGGACACTGTTAAAAATGGATTTATATCAACCACGAATGAACAAGGTAAGAAGAATTTGGTAAATGATGCAAAAGAAAAGAATATTATTATCAGTGGACTTATTGAATCTGCTTATCATAAGGTGTTGGGTTGCAAAACCACCAAAAATGTATGGGACAAGCTTGAGAATATATATGGAGGTGACTCAAATGTCAAAGAAGCAAAGCTTCAAATCTATAGAGCAAAATTTCAGCAACTCAGAATGAAAGAAGATTGCAACATTGATCCATACTTTCAATACGTTGATGAAATAACCAATACTCTAGAAGGATTGGGAGAGCCAGTTGACGAGAAGACTATTATACGGAAGATTCTTAGAACGTTACCAGGACCCAAAGGTATTAGTCTTAGAATACAGTGCAAATCTAGAAAAACTCAGCAAAGGGGAATTACATGGAGTTCTCATAGCATATGAAATGAGACTTGATGAAGAAGAGGGTACTTCGCATCTAGAAACTGTGTTCGTTGCATCTAAGAAAACCAATAAGGATAAACAACCTTCAATTGAAAAGACATGCACCTACAAGTGTGAAGAAAAGGGAGATGATGAAGAAGGTCTTTCAGATGAAGAATATGCTTACTTCATGAGAAAACTACAAATTGGTAGGGGAAAATTCAAAGGTAAACTTCGATTCATATGTTTCAGATGTAATGAGGTTGGGCATTTTGCAGCAAAATGTCCAAACAAAAGTAATGACAACTCAAAGAGAAAGAAAGGCTTTAATAAATTCAACAAGCAAGGATCCAAAAGGAACTTTCTCTCTAAAGAAGATAGCTCATCATCCGATGAAGACAATGATAGTGAAGAAGAAGCCAATGAGAGAGTATTGTTTATGGCCAAGCACAATAAACCCAAGCACAAAAAGCAAGACGTATCAAACAACGAAGAAGAAGGATGGACCATAGACAAATTTTATGAGGAAGCAATCAAGCTTATAAAAGATCTTAAGGTGGAGAAGATCCATTCCAAAACACTTGAAGAACAAGTTCAAGGTCTCAAAATTTAAGTTGAAGAACACAAATGCATTGAAGAGTCACTTCAAAAGAAGTTGAAAGAAAGTAACCAAGAAACGGAATAATTAGAAGCCCAAGTAGTCTCGCTGTGTGAGGAAGTGAAGAAAGGAAAAACTATCCAAAACTATGCCAACAGCTCAAGGGCATTGGAAGAACTCATCAACAATCAACGATCTTACAATGACAAAAATGGCATCGGTTACAAAGAAGAAGAAGCAAGACCTTCTACAACAAAATACAATGAACCTATGAGATCTGACATGCATAAAGACTTCATTGGACAAGATTCGCAAGAACAACCTTGGAAGACAATTCCTCGACGAAAATTTCCATCCAGGTACCAACATTTTTTTTATGGCTACTGTTATTCATGTGGAAAATTTTGTCATAAAGCTGTAAAATGTCGCACGTACCCTAGGAACGAATATAATTCCAGGATATCTGTCAAATATGAACCTCCTAGGGCTCAGCGAAATATCAATAGATTTGAACATTTAAGAAATAATATTGAATGTTACAAATGTCGAAACTTTGGACACATAGCCAAAGATTGCAGACTTGAAAATCCTCCAGAAGAATCTTCGAAGCCACAGAATGAACGAACATGGAAGAAGAAAGAAGAATGATAATTTTTCTCTCGCTCTCAAGGCTCAAAAGAACAAAGATGTGTGGTATGTTGATAGTGGTTGCTCAATGCATATGACTGGAGACAGAAATAAATTTGTATCTATGAAAGAGAAGAAGGATGGAACTGTGTCCTTTGGAAATGATGGATCTTCAAATGTTATAGAATCAGGTACTGTCACTCTCGGAAGAAAAGATTCTCTACCCAATAATGTTCTACTGGTTGAAAACATCAATCACAATTTGCTCAGTGTTGGACAAATTTGTGATCAAGGACACACAATACTATTCAACTCCATGAAATGTGAAATCAGGAAAGGCGTGTATGGTGAAATTGTGGCTATAGCAAGTCGAGCTCCAAACGACATATATGTTCTAGATGAAGCAACTAAAGCATGTCTAATAGCTAAAGAGGATGATACAATAATTGGTAGCAATGATGATCGACTAAGTAAGATTTTTTGTACAAAGGTGCAAAGTGATTTCGAGATGTCTTTACTTGGTTGCAAATTGAGCATAGATGACTCATATAAGGATGTGGATCAAAGGTTGTACAGATCTATGATTAGTAGTCTTCTATATGTAATAGACTCCCAACCAGATGTTATGCAAGCAGTTGAACAAGTAGCAAGATTCAAAGCAGCACCAAAAGAATCACATATTAAATATTTGCCACCATTGGAATATCTTCTCCAGAAGCTTGGGATTCTTCCAAGTTCTCATTAGATTTTCCTTTTTCAGAATATAAAGGGGGAGTGCAAGTGTGTACAGGTCTGTAGGATGGTTGTGTGTCAGCATGAGTGGAAGTGTGTATAGGTTCGCAGGATGGTTGTGTTTCAGGGGGAGTTACCCTTTGCCATTGATTTCAAAGGGGGAGATAATGTTGTAGGAAAAGGTGTCATGATTGCAGGGGGAGTACTTGTGTTGCCATCAATGCCAAAGGGGGAGATTGTTGATTAGCGGTTGTCATTGATGTCAACCCAAGTAGCACCAGGGGCTAATCCAATAATGAATGAGAAGTTTGAACTACCAAATTAATATATTCTAGGTCAATAATTCTTTTGATGGTTTCTAGTTGTCGAGATGTTTCCGTTGATATATGGCACGCCATGTAATTCTTCACAATTTGTGAGATATTCATGTTTGAAATTTGTACCCTAGTTAGTGGGATAAAACCCCGTGGGGTTGGCGAATGGGTCATTGAAAAGTCATAATTAATATTTTTATGCTCCTAAAATCCCTCCCACGTTCACTTGTTGAAGCCCCTCTCAACTTAAGCATTCATATATATTGTGATCTTCATTTCCTCCTTAGGCAAGGGATTTGGCCATCTGAAACAGGTCATCGTGGAATTTTCGCTCTAAATTTTTTTCTAAAAAGGCTCAAAAGTTGAAATGTTTAGGAGGTGAAGCTTAAATCCTGAGGAAGCTGCAGTAAAACTTTCATATCAAGTTATGAAATATTTTTCGAGATATGATCTGTGGAAGTAAGGGTTTTTGCAGGCTCCTGAAATTCATCTCAAAGAAGTGACCTTGGTAAATTCGTCATAACTCCCTCTCTGAGTATCAGATTCGAATGCCATCAAAAGTGACAGATAGTGCATAGTCTGTTCTTTGTGCTCTATCAATTTCAGAGACAAATGAAGAAACGGTGACACTTGGCATGCCATACAAGTGCGCTCTACTGAAACAACCCATAATTAAGGCAGTGTGAGAAATTGGGTATAACTCTCTCTTGGAGAATTCAAATTGGGTCAGACCTATGGAATTAGAAAGAAGACTCAGATGAATACTATAGGACCAATAATCAGATATTGAGGATATGAAATAACAGAGATACACCAGATTCAATATTGAGCTCCTAGAAGGCAAGAAAAAGTTATATCATGTGTTGTCAAGGGTTGCAAAGGACCAGACTTTCTATTGCAGCAAAGCAAAGAAAGGTGTAGTAGAGAGTAGCATGAAAAGAGCAGCAACCAAGGTGCATAACAGTAGCAAGAATTTCATCATATGAAGTCTTCAAGTGGGCAGCACTGCATACAATCATTGTAAAGGTATCATTGTGCTTAGTCATTGTAAATACATTATTGTACAAATTGTACTAGTGTCTATCTGCCAAGGGTTGAAGAGGCAGTGTTGGGAGGTCTAGGATCATCATTAGGTGGTTGTGTCAAATTTTGGGTTATGGTCTAGTATATCTTCTTCTTCTGCATCATTCTATATCATTGTAAAGTGGACCATTTTCCCTGGTACGGGAGTCCATTCTTCTTTTATTTTTCTATAGGGTGGTAGGGTGGTGCTAGGGTGAGTTGTAGCTCATTGGGTGTTGGGGCATCCATTCAGTTGACTACTGAAGAATCTTGGGCGTTGGAATGTCCATCCAGTGGGAGCTGGAGAAGAATGCTTTTCTAGATTCTAGGAAGTTGGAGCTTTATTCTCAATTGGATTTGAATATTAAAGAATTATTAGAAAAGCATTAGGTGGTTTTTGTCCCGGAGTGGGTTTCCACCTTAAACACTGTGTGCATTTTTGTTCCTCTTGTTTGTTTCTATCATTGTACAAACACTGATAATAATTGAAGATTAACTGATGCTCTAATTGAAAGAAATACTGATTCACCCCCCCTCTCATTATTTCCAACAAACCATGCCTATCAACATCTCCGTCAAATCGGGGGTAGTCGAGAACATTCACGTGGGATTTACTTATTCTTCTGAAGAGATTCAAATATACATGAGCCTTTTTCGTGAATTCAGAGACGTTTTCACATGGTCCTATGAAGAGATGCCTAGGATTGATCCTAGTATAGTCGTGCATGATATTCCCACCTATCTAGGTGTGAAACCCATGCGTCAGCGTCTGTGCCCAGTGCATCTCAGAAAAGCCACAGCTATAAAGGCAGAAGTTGAAAAACTTCTTAACGTGGGCTTTATATATCCAATTCCCCTCAAAAAATTGGTTTCTAATATTATCGCTGTAGATAAGAAGCGAGGCACTATACGGGTCTGTGTTGACTACCGAGACATAAATAGGGCCTGTCCTAAGGACAATTATCCCACTCCTTTTATAGATCAAATCATCGATGACTGTGCGGAGAGTGAGATCCATTCCCTCATGGATAGCTTCTTAGGTTACAATCAAATTAATATTTTACCCACCGATCAACATAAGATTGCCTTTATCTGTCCGTGGGGTACTTTCGCTTACAAAAAGCTCCCATTTGGCTTGAAAAATGCTAGGGCCACCTTCCAGCGTGCTATGTCCCATGCTTTCCATGACATACGTCATATTTTTCAGCCGTATCTGGACGATTTTTCAGCCCATTCAGTTTGGCATGAGGACCATCCTGAACACCTCCGCCAGATTTTCCTCCACTGCAAACGTTACAATATTAGGCTCAATCATGACAAGTGCGTCTTCTACATGGATTTTGGTCGTCTTCCGGGATTTATTGTCTCCAAAGATGGAATTCGCCTTGACCCCCTCAAGGTTAAGGCCATCGTTAGCCTCCCATCCCCATCCTCGTTGCATCAACTTCAGAGTTTACAGGGGAAAGCTAACTTCTTATGGCGTTTTATTCCGAACTATGTGGAAGTGGTCAAGGGGTTTACACGACTTTTGAAACAGGATGTTCCCTTCCATTGGGACGAGATTTCCCAGCAATCCTTCGATAAACTTAAAACATTGCTCGTCAACGCTCTGTTAATACGTCCTCCCGACTATCATCGCGATTTTACACTTTATTTTTCTGCTGCGTTTAGCACGATAGCTATGGTCCTAGTATAGGATGACGACTATGGAAATGAACACGTAGTTTACTATCTATCATAGAATCTTCTCGACATTGAAATGTGCTATGTTGACATCGAGAAGTTGGCGCTTACCACAGTCCAAGCTATTCAGCGGTTCTGCCATTACATCCTGTTGCGTGCAGTAACTATGATTTCTGACTGCAACCCCATGACATATATCTTGTCTCGACAATTGCTGGGGGGAAAGTACTCCAAATGGATTGTCATCCTTCAGGAGTTCGATTTGGAGTTCACCACTGCTAAATTGATGAAATCATTGGTTTTTGTTGATATTATTTGCTCTCTCTCGACAGACTCCATTCCATCCCAATTCGAGGATCATATCCCGGATGAAACACTCTTTCTTATCAGCACTCATGATCCATGGTATGGTGAGATCATCGTGTACCTTCAAACATCCACATTCTGGTCTGAGTTGACCAAGGATGCACAACGTCGTGTTCGGCATCAATCTCAACCCTACTGCATTGTCGGAGATACATTGTATCGTGTCGAAGTTGATTCTGTGCTTCGGCGATGCTTGACCTTGGAAGAGGCTGAGAAAGTCCAAAATGACTGTCACAGTGGCACCTGTGGCAGTCACATGTCCGGGTATGCCACCACCCAGAAGATTTTGTGCGTGGGTTACTTCTGGCTGTCTATATTCAAAGACTGTATTGTTGCAGTTCGAAAATGTCATGCGTGATAGGCCTTTCAGTGCAAGATGCGTGCACCACCCCTACCTTTGCATCCTGTCATTACCATAGGCCCTTTTGCTAAATGGGGCATAGATTTTATGACATGTAACCCTCACTCGGCTGGGGGGCATGCTTATATAATCATTGTCATGGAATAATTTACTAAGTGGGCCGAGGCGATGCCTACATTAGCTGCCGACGGTAAGACAACTACTCAATTCATTTTCAACCATGTAATTATGCGTTTCAGAGTTCCTCACACCATTTTCACTGATCATGGCACTCATTTTCGGGATTACATGATGGCCGAGCTGACATCGAAATTGGGCTTGCGCCACGACAGCTCAACGCCATACTACCCTCAGGCGAATGGCCAGGTTGAGGCCGTGAACAAAGTATTGGTCATGATGCTTCAATGAATGATTGGTATTCACAAATCCAACTGGCATCTCCAATTGTTCTTAGCTCTCTTGGCCTATCGAACGTCCGTAAAGAGTGGAACCGGGTTCACAACTTTTCAGTTGGTGTATGGTCTGGAAGCGACTCTCCCGGTTGAATGTGAGATCCCTTTGCTGAGGTTGGCTGTTGAAATATTGCCCGACACTTCCCTAGAGGAAGAACGTCTCCTGTATCTGGAATGACTGGATGAAACCCGCCGCTTAGCTACTTTGGTTATTGAGACACAGAAAAAGTGGGTTAAAGCTCATTTTGATCAATTGGTTTCTCCATGTTCTTTCATTGAAGGGGACCTCATCCTCCTATATGACCAAGCACGTGATAAACTTGGAGTGGGAAAATTCCAGCCCATGTGGCAGGAGCCCTATATCGTCAAGCAAGTATTTAAAAATGGGGCCTATGAGCTAATCGACTATGAAGGTATTCCTCTGGCACAGCCTAGAAATGGGTTGTACCTCAAGAAGTACTACGCTTGAATTGTTCTTGTGTGGTGTGCTTTGTAAGCATCTTTCTACTGATTCAGTCTTCCTCATTATGTAGATGTCTATTACTCCTTTTTTCAGTTTCGCGGATGGTGCCTCCCGCAGTACCAGGAATCTGTCTTTGGCAGCCTGGGTAATTTACAATCCTGCTGGTGAGTTAGTCAATTTACAAGGTGTTTGTTTAGGGCCTACCACAAACAATGTCGCGGAGTATAGTGTCGTTTTGGAATTATTAAGCGAGGCTGTTAACCTCGGTATTCATGCATTACTTGTATATCTTGACTCACAGCTTGTAGTGTTACAACTCAATGGTCATTATTCAGTTAGGAACCCATCCATTTTACGAATATATCTACGTATTCATTTACTGGAAAGGAATTTTGATTACATCACATATCAGCACATACCCAGACACATGAATGCGTTAACAGATGTAGTATCTAACATGGTTTTAGATAGACATTTACGCAACTTGTAAAAAAACATCATCATATGTAAATATATCCATCCAGAAATAGATATCTATCTCTCTCTCTCTCTCTCTCTATATATATATATATATATATATATATATATTGAAATTTTTGCAGTTTGTGTGCATCACATAAAATTCAAAAAATATACATGTTTGTTTTAATAATAGTTGGAGACAACATGTCTCTCAAAAATGTGCAAATGAAAAGCCTAGATGATTAATCAGCGTGGTGCTCGTGGTAGCATGTTACTGCCCGCACCAATCGCCTCAGTAAACAATGAAGGCGACTAGGCACCCCCACGGTGTGCCTCTGATAAGACAATGGGACATCTGCTAGGCGAGCATAATATGGGATCCCACGGGCAATTCCCTCCAGGTTTTGAACTAGCTCACTCACCTTGCCACCGTCGCCTTGAGGGTCATAGGCAATCGGGGTCCTCCGTGCGGTTGGCGACATCCTAGCGGGCCTCTTTGGGCCAACATCTGCATACACATAGAATTTTTAGTTAGAACATGCATGTATACCCTAAAAAAATCATAAATACACAAAATCAAAAAGAGTCTTACCCAACTCCTCATCCCAGTCATTTCCCTATTGGAGTGGATGATTTGGGTCTCCCGTGAAGTCAGTATCGGCATAGGGCCAGTCCTCTATGACGATCAGTTGTTCCCGAAGCCATACGAAGAACTCGGGCCTCCATGACATTTTCTGGCCCCCTCCTGATCTGGGCATGAGTGCTGCCCATCGAGCCATCCGTGGCTCTCTCAATGGTGGATCGACAACTATCACCCCCTGGCCCTGGAAAATTGATAGTCATTCGAGGATGAATGATACCAAGATAGATCCGTACCCAAATTGCTTCAGTTTGGTCTTCTTACACTTCGTCAACTACCATTTGATGTTCATTGTTATGGTAGTGGCTTAATCAAATAGTGTCGGGTTCAAGCATTCAGATGCTAGGAGGAGCTGTGTTTTCGTAGCCTCATGCAGCGCATGTGACCCCGCAGCCCGCGTAATGGTATGGAGCACCACTGTCTATGTGGATGTCAACCTTCCCACTGCCTGATCCTATTCATGCCCCTGGGCACACTCATTCCATTACCATTTCCATTTTCTCACCAGATGGCCTAGTACCTATCAAGATCAGAACTGGATCTCTGCGAGATAATCTAGTTATGAAATAAACATTGGATACTTCAAGCTCCAACACTTGGTCTCGAATTCTGAACTTTTATTCGTTCTTATCCCAAATACTGATCAAATAATGTAGCAATTCAGGTTGTGCCCTGAGACATGGTGTCATGAAGAACTTCTTCAACCCGCAATTCCAGAGAGCGTTCATACATGCTTCATTCTCCATGGCCATTTCATCTTCTTCACTATGCTCCATTTCTTTCCATTTGATCACCATTATGGCTGTGTATTTGCACCAAAATGGTCACAAACACTTCATTAGATCCCTTGAGCACTCTGAAATCCAGCTGATTGGTTAATTTTTTGTAAAACTTGAGTGGAAATTTAGGTTGCACAATTGCCGCGACCCCTTTGCAAAAAGGAACCAATTGGCGTGGGTCCGTGCCCGATACCCGCGCCAATTGGGCGAGCCCTAAAATTGCAAATATCCCCTCAAGGATCCAAAATCACAATGGAATTCTATAAAAAATTGATTAAAACAAAACTAAGGGAAGCGCCTCTTACCTGGAAAAGGCAGGAACTCAAATGGTGCACTGGATCATCCACAATCGTCGCCGCAAGTTCGCACAGGAAAAATCCACTATTTCTCTCCACAAGAGGTAAAAAGTAAAAGTAAATATGTTTTTACTATTTTTGGTGTACTTATAACTTTTCAAAGTCAAATTAGGTTTTGAAGCTTATTTCTCCAATATTTTATTATATTTTATCGAAAAATGGGTTTTACGCTTACTTTCTTGTGCAGCAACATGTTTTTACATGGCTAGGATGACGAGATGAGTTGTATTTTATACCTTTTTAGACTCGGTAAAAACATGAAAAATTCACTACTAGAGTCATCTTTTAGTGCTTTTCTGACTCTCTAAGTATGAAAAGATTGTCGAGTCGCTTGTTGTTTTGATCTCGTAAAAATGGCTGCGAAACGACATCTACCTAGTATATGTTTACCCCTTTTTCGGGTTGGGATGGATTATTTACGAAAAAGGAATACCCTAGCCTATCATGACTAGGAGGTTTTCTGAGACACAGTTTTCTACCTTTTCGGATCTGAGGAACTATCTACGAAAAGGGACTGTTGGAGTTTACTTTTCTGCTGTCTTTTCAAACTCTCTAAACCTGAAAAGATGTGAAGTTCATCCTTTGTCAGACTTGTTAAAACCTGATGACATCGGATTCTGTCATAATAACGATACTCGAGTTTCTCCTTCCTAGGGCTCGTTAAATGTACGAGGTTGGATTTTTCCAAAGGACAAACTTATATCACAAGAATATGCTATCCCCTTCAAGCTTTTTTTCAAAAATAATTGGGGTACTCACCAGAAATGGTGGGAAAAAATGAAACCAGTATCATCGTCATGTTGGCAGTTTGTCGCTCTTGAACATGGCACTTGTCTGCATTTGTGTCGGGTTGGGGACATATCATCTCATTTTCTACTTGCCTCCATTTGTTTGGATTATCCTTTTTGACCTCTCATCTGCTCATTGCCTCGTCATCATGATCCCAGATATTTTGATGTCAAATACTGCCAAATCCAGTGTCGTGCCGCCGATATGTTCAAGAGAAGTTGACCTCTGCAGTTTTCAACCCTCCTCTGATTCTCATCTGATCCTGATTCACAAACATTATGTTCCCCTGTCTCATGTCGTTGATGTGGGAAACACTATGTCCCACCTTCGATCAAGACCACTTCCTATTGGATATAATGAGCTGGAGTCCCACCTTCGATCAAGACCACTTCCTATTGACTCCAGCTCATTATATCCAGGAAGCTGATCTAGAGACTCCCTTCCGGTACCTTGGAGCCTGCATGCCTCAATGGTAGGTTCTTCACATTCGACGCAAGGTTTTCATCATTTGCCTTCGATCAAATGATTGTGCAGGTGTTCGACGCCATCTCATTGTTCACATTCTGTCGATTGTACCTATAGTACCTTGAGGGCCATTTTCATTATTGGTGGTTCCTTTCGCGTCTGTTAACAGCTATCATCATTGGCTGGTAATCAGACGATGTTCTCGCATGTTCGACTTCAGCTCACTTATTCACATGCTTGGACTTGTACTCTGTTTAGGTTGAGATGGAGCACAAGACCCTGGGTTTTTTCTGATGGAATCCAGGCTGCAGATTTTGTGGATTATCATGATTAGTTACATGACTCATTTATTGAAAGGCTGCGACCATACCCGAGTCTATTTACTGATCCTATCCAGATGGTTGCGTCCATACCTTGGATATTGATTATTATACACTCTATTATGGATGGCTGCGCCCACACCACATATCATGTATTTGAGATATCAGTTGTACTTGTCTATGCAGGTTTTCCGATGGTAGTGTTTTCAGTTGGGCACGTTATCATAAAGCATTTCATCCCTTTCTCTCTCTCGAGCCTCATGATTTAGGGGCCATCTATTACACAATAATTTGTCACCGTTCCTGCAATTCCCCATCTCATACACTGGAGGGCCTTTCCCATGACCTGTGAGCAGTGACATGAACTGAAACCACTTTCCTGGAATCCCCCTTGATAAGGACAATCATTCCTTTGAAAACCCTAAAAACTTATCTTTTGGCCTTGGTGTGACTAGCTAGTTCAGCCCTTGTGCTAATGGGGAAAATCCACCAAAGAGGGCACACCAACTGGCACTCTATCCCAATGTTTTTCCCACCCAAAGCTTAATAAATATTTTTTTTTAAATAAATGGCGGAATTTTTATTCCAACAAACTCCTGAATGAGTCTCTAAAATGAGTGCGAAGTTTGGCTCCAAATCTCCATGTAGGGGAGGTAGTTTTCCACCTATCATGGAAGCTTCCTTGAGGATAGGGCCAATCCCACAATTGTAGGGATCCCAACTCCCCTTCCACCATCTATATAAGCTTGCCATTTTCCCTTATAAAGGTAGTCCTGGTAGTCCTAATAGCACTAGAGAAGAGATGAATTTGTAAATCAAGGAGACTATCCAAGCTGAAGAGAGAGAGCTTTGTCCCATTCTCGACGAGCTTCATTGAGACGTGCTTCAATGTCGACCCGTCAAAGGAATATCCAGCATCAGAGCCTTGGGTTGTATCTTTCTTTCATTATTATTAATGATAGGTGACTTTGATTATGGTTTCATTCATGTGTCTTTGTTTTTGATGCAATGAATTACATCTTCTATGACTGAAGTATGGTTACAATATTTAGATTCTATGTTGTGTATCATTGTGTTTCTTCACGTATGTGTAGGTGTTCAGACGTGTTAATTGGAAGGATCGTGATCTGCCAAAGAAGAGGATGGGAAGCGTCATCCTTTCTTCAACGACCATTGCGTAGGACCTGAGGTAGGCAACTATTTATGTTTCGTCGTTTTTGTAACTAGAGACCTGCGTCATTGCATGTTTGATTGTTGCTAGACCCAATATGGGCTAGTCGTGATGGCCTCTATCCGCAGAGGGGATTTAGCTCTCCAAAACCTTCTCATAAATAGGTTTCTGTAAATACTTTCCTTCAATTGGATGACTTTCAAAAGAAATGGGTCTTCCTTATTGCATTAAAACAACACCAATTCCATTTCCTAAGGCATCACATTCCACAATAAAGGGTTTTGTGAAGTCTGGCGTAGCTAAGATCGATGCTAGGCACATTACCTCTTTAAGATGTTCAAAGGCCTTAGTTACTTTAGGAGTCCATGAAAATGCATCTTTCTTCAATAATGTTGTTAGAGGTGCTGTTATTCTCTCATAATTCTTAACAAACTCACGATAATAACCTAGATACTCCACCTCTTGTACTCCAAAGAAACATTTGGATGTTTTTGCATATAATTGTTTCTCCTGCAATAGTTTGAGCACCCTGTCAACATGTTGAACATGATCCTTCCAAGACTTGTTGTAGATTAGTATATCATCAAAGAATACTAGCACAAATTTTCTCAAGAAGGGTTTGAAATGGAATTCGTCAACCCTTGAAATGTAGAAGTTGCATTGGTAAGGCCAAAAGGCATGACCAAAAATTCATAATTACCCTCATGAGTTTGAAATTCTATTTTCAGAATATCTTTAGTCTTCATCCTAATTTGATGATATCTTGAACGAAGATCCAACTTGGTAAAATTAATTGCTCCATGTAATTCATCCAATAATTCATCAATCACAGGAATGGGAAATTTATCTTTAGTGGTGAACTTATTGAGCTCCATATAATCTAGACACATGCACCATGATCCATCCTTCTTGTGTACCAATACTACAAGAGCAGAGGAAGAAATTTGACTAGGTTCAATTATACCCGCCTCTAACATTTCTGCAATCATACGTTCAATTTCGCACTTTTGTACATAAAGATATCTATAAGGCCTGATGTTTGGAGGAACACTTCCTGGAATCAAATGAATAGCATGATCATGATCACGAATAGGTGGGATTCCTTTGGGAGTTTCAAAAACCTTGGAATGATTGTCCAAGACTTTTTGGAAATCTGCAAAAATAGATGATTTTGATGTGGGAACTTCTAGTGAGCATAATTGTGCAATTACGCCTCTTTGTTATTTCTTTAGAAGATTTGTCATAACATTAGAGCTTATTATCTTTCCCATCTTCCCTGCAATACCCCATAATTAGACTTCCTTTCCTTTTGAAAAAAAATTCAAGAAAAGTTCTTGAAAATTAAAAGCTATCGTCCCCAAAGATTGTAACCATTATACTCCTAGTACAACATCAACACCTCCGATAGGAATGGAAAGAATTGGACTATTAGATACATATTTCCCCATGGTTAGCTTGATATTATGGCATTTTCTAGAGAAATTTATAGTTCCTCCATTTGCAACCATAACTTGGCATTCTGGTGCTGGGTATAGGAAACAATTGAATTCCTTGGATATCTTACAATGAATAAAATTATGGGTACTACTTGAATCAAGCAACACTATTACCTTTTTATTCTTGATATGTCCTTCTATCTTGAGATTTTGAGGAGTGTTAATTCCTGCCAATGCATTGCACGATATGGTCAGACTCATTTCTTCCTCTTCTAAGATTGGTCCCTGGTGTATGTCCTCTTCTTGTTCATTTTCTTCCTCTTCACAATCTATGTAAAATAATTTCTTCTCAGCACACTTATGACCTTTAGGGTATTTTCTATCACAACTGTAGCAAAGCGCTTTTTCTCTTTTTTCTTCCAATTTTTGTGGTCTGAACCTTGTAGGTTGTGGAAATATAGGCGTAGCAACACTTCCTTCTTTATAGAAGTGAGTGGTAGGCTTCCTTGTTGCCATAATTTTACATTCAATTTTTCTTGCCAACCTGAATGCCTTCTCCAATGAATCAGGTTCCAAAATGAAAACTTCATGTTGGATGTTACCCTTTAAAGTACCTATGAAGAGATCAATCATGTTGTCCTCTAGAATATCAGTTACCATTATATTCAATTTTTGGAAGTCCTCAATGTGCTCCCCCACTAAACCCTTCTATTCGAGATTTATCAATTGGATAAAGAAGGTGTTGCTCTTTGTATTCTCATTATGTGCTATCATTTCCTCTGTAAAAATTAACAAAGTGACAATTTTTTTATGGGAGCAAAGCCATCGATACCATACAAATGTATTTTTGTTCTAAATGTAAAGTTGCAATACGTACCTTTTGTGAGTTTTGCACATTATGGAGATCAAAATATTGCTCCATCTATAGTATCCATGTTACAGAATCCTTTCCATCAAAATTCCTCATATACATTTTTGGAATATGGTGCTTCGTCCCGCCAACATTAGAGTTTATGAATCATGACTAACATTTATTTTGTTCTCATCATGAGTTTCCTCTACTATATTTTCACCATTAGGAAACATTTCTTGTATCAACTTTGTCAAACCTTCCATGTTTGCTTTTAGATCATTCTTTATGTTTTCCATTTTTTCACTGATCTTAGCTTCCATGCCATCCATCTTATATTCCATGCCTGCTTCCATGCCATCTATGCCTTTCTTCAAACCATCAATCTTAGTTTCCACACCTTTCTTCAAAACTTCCATGTCATTTTTTGTTGCTCTTTACGAGAGAAATATTTGTTGTACTTGCTCTTGTAATTTTGAAATGTCATGTTGCCATTCTCCGTTTTCATGAGTCATAGTAGAGCATTCTAAAGGCTTAATGGGTGTTGAATTCTTTTTAGGGGCCATTTTAGAAACTAATACTGGTATATATTCTACAATATGTCCTTTGAATCAATTCAACTTGATTCTTCAAACAACACTTATGCAATTCAGAGAGAAAATACACACCTTTTACTTGCTTTTGCGGAGCTCTATATTAAAATTGAATTATCTCTATAATTGAAGATCCTCAATATTTGAAATTTGGCCCAATAGTATTCCTCTGAAGATTCTTTCAAATTCCATAGATCTGACTTGATTTGGAATATTCACGACAACGTTATGTACAATGTCCCACAATGACCTAATTATGGACTAGTTCAGTAGAGCGAACTTCTACGACTTGCCACTGTCACTGTTTTCTCCTTAGATTCTAAAATTTATAGACTAGAAAATAAATTCTGTGTACTTCCAGCCAATTTTTATAGAATTCCAATCCGATGCTAAGAGAGAGAGTTATGAAGACTTTCCCACGATCACCTATTTGAGATTAAAATAGGGAGCTTGAAAAAAGACCTAAATTCCACAAATCATATCTCCAAAAATATTGCGAACCAAGCTCTGAAATTTTGTGAATATGTTCCTCAGGATCTTAGCTTCGCGCTCTAAAAATTTCAGCTTCTAACCCTCTGTAGAAAAAACGTTATAGCGAAAATACCTTGATGACCTGTTTAAGTGAAATTCAAGATCCTACAAAAAGCCCTACCTTCCACAAATCATATCTCTAAAAATATTGCAAACAAAGCTCTGAAATGTTGTAACAATTTTCCTTAGGGTTTTGTTTTCGCACCCTAAAAATTTCAGCTACTGAACCTTCGTAGAACAAAACTTATAGCAAAAATGCCATGATGACCTGTTTGGAGGAGCAAAACCCTAGAATCCAAAGCTCTGATACCAAATGTTGTGAAACCAACTCCAAAAATAGAATAAAAGAGATATCAACGCCTTAGAAATAAGCCACTTTGAGGGGGAAACCTCCAATACATTACATAAATGAACAATTCTTGGATGATTCAAATCACAAAACCTCCTTTCTATATATAGGAGTCCAAGGGGCCACAATGTAATCCTAGCCGACCTAAGAATAATAATTTAAGGGCACAATAATAAAAATATGGGGGTTATAGGGGTACAATAATAAAAATAATCGGGTTACACTAACAACAATAAGGGACTATACTAGTAATATAGGGACCTAACAATGTCTATATAGAATATGGACAAGCATGCAGACTTGGTCAGAATGATAGTATTCAATCTAAATTTCTTTTTGTGGAACAAATGTGTATTTTTTTGCAAAATAAATAACTGACAAAATGTTCCTTGGTGGAAACACTTCACGGAATTTTTTGAATTACAAGTCTTGCCATTGAGCTCTATGGGAATGCTTGGTGTATTTGTAAATTTTTGCCTCAAACTTTCTAAAAAAGTCTATCACAAAAATTTCTTCTTCTCATAATTCAATTCTTTTAACACTATTTTCACCTTGAATCGATGTATGGATATATTCATATCTCTTCCATTTCACTTTCACGTTGGACAATGATTGATCATTTATATCAGTACAATATTTGTTTTGAAATTTAGTCAAATCTCCACAATCATCGTATTTTTTACCACCAACACATTTCTTTTTGTAAAATAGTTCATTGCTTTCTCTTTCACATAGAATTCGAGATATGAAATGACGGATAGTGGAAGGAGGAGGCGAGTCCTTCCAAAATGTTCTACCAAAAACAAGGAATGTGTCATAATATAACTCAAATTCCACATGATAACAACAACAACAAGTGTCGCGTACAATGATAGGTTTTACATACCATGGTTTTCGTTGAACAAAAGCGCTAATTGAAACATGAATTTCATGATTCTCTTATTTAAACTTGTTGAACAACTCTATTTGAGTGGTTTCCAAGAATTTTTTTTTTCATGTTCTTCGTACTGATTTCGTGCTATTATTCTTCGCATCACATGCCTTACAGTTGGTGAAACACGCAAATTGTTCTTCCAATATTCATATATTATTTTTTTAACATTTTCTCCAAGTCTGTCTTTGTATGGTTGCCTAAAAATAGCTCTCCAACAAGCGAGTTCATCATTTACATCTATTTGCAACCAAAATTTCCAATGTTTGTGCAAAGTTTTTCGTAAGGTTCCTAATGCTCGTGCCATATATTTTACCAAGCGGTTATATTTAGTACTTGATGAAACCACTTCCATATGTATTTCTCTACGTACAACTGAATCATTTTTCTGTCTAGATCTTCTAATTGAATTTATAGCTCTATTTGTATTTTGTAATACATTTTCCTTCATTTTTTTTTTTTAATCTTTGGTTGATTTTCGAATACCCAATAAAGTCGTAGCTTCTTTCAATTTCCTTAATGATAGGAGACCTTTTAACTTTTTGGCTTGAACTATCACTTTTACCCTTATGAAATACTTATCAAAAATGTGGTTAACACGATATCGTATATAATGGTCGGCTTTTTTGTCTCCATATGTGTGAGTGTCAACATTTTCTAACATCTCATCATCGACATTGATTTCATATTTACATATTTAATTGAATAGTACATAATAAGTTTACATATTCAATAAATAACTAGATTAATAAATATATGTATAATTTCAATAATACGTGCATGTGTTGAATATATATATATATATATATATATATCTTGTGATTCGATTTATTCACTTGAATTTCTTTCAACATTTTCACCATCTTCAATCATTGGTTCAATATCTCTTTCACTTTCTCTTTCAAAATTTTGTATCTCATCATCAATGTTTTGAGGAATATCTCTCTCTGTTTACATTGCAAAATATTTTTCAATTTAGTTCAACAAATAAAAAATAAGCTTCACATTTTACACTAGGAAAATTTTAAGTATATCAAAATCATAATATTTACGTTTACATACCTGCTTCAACTTCTAGTTGAGGTTGATTTTCCCCTTCAATATTTGAGAGTGCTTCTATCTTTCTTTTGCAAGATTGTCTCATCTCTTCTCTACGTTCCTCAGGGTCTCTTTTTCGATCATATTTTTTCGTACAATTCCTTCGATTTCCCACGATAATAGACTATGAAGTTCAAAAAATTTCCTTCAAAAATTTAGACAAAAAATCTATTAAAAAAAATGTCACAAAATATTTAATTTAAAAAAAAACTCATTTTAAAATTTTTGCAAAAAATACATACTCCAATCCAAAACACTTACCTTAAAAAATTCAAGAAAAAAATGTCTTATAAAAATGAAACGAAGCTCAAAATATTTCCTTCCAAGTCCTACAAAAAAATTTCATTTAAAAATTTAGACAAAAACACATTTTAAAAAATCATTACAAATATATACTTCAACCCAAAACATGTACTCTAAAAAAATGTCACTTCAAAAAATGCCTCCAAAAAATGTCCATTGAAAATTAATTTCAACTTCATAAAAAATGCCACTTTAAAAAATACTTCAAAAAATATCACTTTAAAAATACTTCCAAAGAATGTCCTTTCGAAATTAAGCCCAAATCCATACCTTCAAAAATAATGAAAATTAAGCCCAAATCCATACTTTAAAAAAAAATGAAGCCCAAAAAACATCCAAAAATTTGTATCACATACCTCCAAGAAATGTCCTTTGAATGTACCTCCAAGGAAAGTTTTCAAAAATGTTCTTTGAGTGTACCTCCAAGAAAATTCTTTAAACCCAAAACAATTCTTTGCAAAATCAGATCATATGTACGAACTCTACACCAAGCGAACTTCCGAGTGCTCACAAACTTTGTCAATGAATCTGCAACATTATTTAAAGTGTCCACCTTTACCAGCAACACCCTTTTAGCCTCAACCATATCTCCAACAAAGTGATATTGAACATCAATGTGCCTTGTCTTTGAATGATAATCAGGGTTCTTAACAATGAAAATTGCACTCTGGCTATAAAAATCTATCCTTATAGCTTGCTGTACCAACCCCATACTTGAACACAATCTCTGCAACCAAACTTCTTCCTTGCTTGCATGAGAGGCTGCCATGTATTCTGCCTCTGTAGTTGAAAGAGCCACTACAGACTATCTTTTACTCATCCAACTGACTGTGCCTCCAAATAGGCTAAACACATACCCACTTGTAGATCTTCTTTGGTCCAGATCTCTAGCCCAGTCTGCATCAACAAAACCATGAATGTCCAAGATTCTTTCCAATTTTGGTCTTCCCTGGTAGCACAAGCCATAATCACTAGTGCCACGTAAATATCTGAAAATCCACTTCACTGCTGTCTAATGCTCCCTCCCTGGGTTTGACATAAACCCTCTCAATACTCCCACTGCATGTGAAATGTTTGGTCTAGTGCATACCATTGCATACATCAAGCTACCCATTTCACTTGCATATGGAACACGGGACGTATCCTCCTCTTCTTCTTGTGTCTTGGGACACTACTCAGCAGACAAATTTACACCTACCGGAATAGGAACATTCACCGGTTTACTATCCTACATATTGAACCTCTGCAATATAGTCTCGACATACTTCCTCTTGTTTAACCAGAGCTTCCTCTTTGCCTGATCTCTCTTAATTTCCATGCCCAAAATATAGTTTGCAGCACCAATATCCTTCATGTCGAATTTGGAGAATAGTTGGGTCTTCAAATCTTGGATAATTTCTTTGTCATTTCCAATTAAAAACATATCATCCACACACAAGACCAAATAAATAACATGGTCACCAATTAATTTAAAATAAATATAGTGATCCTCCTTGCTTCTGGTGAAGCCATGTCCCCGTATATAGGTATCAAATTTCTGATACCACATCCTTGGCGACTGTTTTAACCCATACAAAGACTTCTTCAACCTACATACCAGTTATTTCTTACCCTTCACAATAAAGCCTTCAAGTTGCTTCATGTATATCTCCTCTTCTATATCCCCGTGAATAAATGTTGTGTTCACATCCATCTGTTCTATCTCAAAATCAAATGTAGCAGCAACAGATAAAAGTAATCTAATAGAAGTAACTTTGGTAATAGGAGAAAAAATATCACCAAAATTAATTCCCGGCACTTGGGAATAACCTTTTGCTACCAACTGAGCTTTGTATTTCTCCACCTTGCCTTCTACATTCATCTTTTTCTTAAACACCCATTTGCTCCCGATGGGCTTCCTTCCAGCTAGAAACTCCACCAGATCCCATGCCTCATTTTTGTGCAAGCATGCCATTTCATCAACCATGGCCTCCTTCTAGAGTTTTCCATCCTCTGAATCTACTGCCTCTCTAATAGTTATGGGATCATCATCAGTTATAGTTAAGGCAAAACCTGAATAGAAAGCAGATGGACTATACCTTTATGGTTGCCTTCTTTCCCAAACTGATATTCTCATAGCTAGAGTTTGTGGCTCTTCCTCTTCTAAATATTCTTTTGCTTTAGAGCCTGATTAATACTCCTTTGTCTCAAACTCTATATTCTCAGGTTCCCTTGGTATGACTTCATGTTTAAAAACATATTTAACCTCTCTAAACACCACATCTTGACTGTACAAAACCTTCCTTGTTTCTAGGTTCCAAAGCTTGTAACCTTTTAAACCATCCTTATACCCAATAAAGATGCACCTTTAATATTTATTATCTAACTTGGTCCTTTTCTGCTTTGCAACATGTTCATATGCATCACATCCAAATACCCTTATATGTGAAAGAGAGGGTTTCTCACCAGTCCATACCTCATGTGGAGTCTTATCCTCCAACACTGATGAAGGTGATCTGTTAACCAGATAGTATGCAATCTCCACTGCCTCTGCCTAGAATTCTTGTCCTAACCTGGTACCACTAAGCATGCTTCTTGCCTTTTCCATCAGTGTTCTGTTCATTCTCTCTGCAACTCCGTTTTTCTGAGGTGTGTATGGAGTATTCTTCTACCGTGCTATACCACACTTCTTACAAAAATCTTCAAATTCCTTCTTGCAGAACTCCCCACCATTATCTATCCTTAGTGCCTTTATCTTCTTCTCTATCTAGTTTTCCACCAGAGCCTTAAATTCTTTAAATCTGTCAAAGACTTTAGATTTCTTCCTCAAGAAATATATCCATGTATTCCTTGAGAAGTCATCTATGAATGAAACATAGTACACAGACTTTCCCAGTGACGGAAATGACACAGGTCCAAACACATCACTGTGCACAAGTTCTAATATCTTGTTCGCCCTCTTAGCACCAGAAGGAAAACTCACCCAATTCTACTTCCTATATAAACAATGTTCATAGAAATCAAAATCCACAGAGCAATTAGACATACCTTCTACCATACAATTTCTATGTTGAATTCTTAGTTAAAATGAGAGTGGGGGTGAATCAGTCTAACACATACATGAGCTTTTTAAATTTTTCATTAGCTTATTTACAACTTACTTTTATAACCAACCTTAGTATATGAAAAGTCTTAATATGTTGCAGCAAATATTAAATTAATGTGATATCAAACTTAGTATGAGAGCAGCAAACATTAAGCAGATTTGGTAAATCATCTCAGCACATAGGCAAAATAGATAGAGACAGAAGATATGAGTGGAAACCCATAAAGGGAGAAAACCACATATTATTATTGTTGTGATGCAAAGGCAAGCTCCAACTCCCCCTCACCACTATTTTTCTACAGGCACCAACCTATAGGAGGCTCTAACCTCAATTCTGCAAGCTACAACTTGCAAGGAAGCTCCAACTCCCTTCAATTTTCTGCAGGCACCAACCTACAGGAGGCTCCAACCTCAGTCAGCTACAACTGATAGCTATCAAGCTTCAACTTGATAGGGAAGCTCCAACTTCCTCAATTTATGAAAAGAAATGTTTGCTGATTTACCTCAGATACCAGCTCTGTTCTATAGAATATATTTATGCTCTTCTCTTCCTGATCTTCTCTGACTCAATCTTCTATTCTTTGAATTCTTTATCCTTACTCTCTCTAACCCCTTTGCATATCAAGGTGATGTTACTTATAGAGATTTCCTAATGTCTGTTTGCTTTCCTCTAGGAATTTGAAGTGAATAGTCATGACTTTTTTCCTTTTGCCTCCTTATTTCTTTTATCAGCTCATTCAGAAAAATATAAAAATATATATTAACTTCAAATTTACAGTGGGATTTTTGTTTTCCTCCGGAGACTTGCCAATGCATCACAAACAATGTAAAACAATTAAAACATTTGTATTTTCAATTACAATATATAAACTTCACTCAGCCTTTGGCTTGCTGGTTTTGTCCTTTCTGTTGCTGTTAGATAACTGCTCTGCATAACTCTGTTCACTACAATTGTGTGCACCTGTGCATGTACACCTATCAAACCTGCAATCTCTATTTACCTCTGTCAGCCCCATGCTTCCTCTCTCTTTGTGCATATAAAATGCATATAGAAAATTTGTACTCAATACAACTGTCAATCTGGGTAATTTCAATACTCTATTTTCTGGGCTGGCAGTTTAATTTAATAAATGTGGAAGCTGCCTTTGGAATCAATGGTTAAGATCCTGCAATGGCTATCAAGCGCTCCTTACATTAACTATAGTATTTTGAAACCATACGCAGAAACTCGCTTAACCCAAGGTCTCCTTAATTCATTTCCAAATGAATTCACCTCTTGAATAGTTTTACTACAGAACCTTTGGTTTAATCAACTCTCGGCATCTTCAAAACTGTGGTTAAACCATAATAAAAAACCCAACTTATAATATTTCAAATTAATATTCGAATATTCTGGCCAAACCATTACATAGAAGTCTTTGCATATACTCGGTTTTTATAATTTGACTCCAATGGTCAATACGTTATATTGAACTCTGCTTTATGAAGGCAACAATGAATATCTCAACTTTGGAATAACACTCAAAGTGATGGCCCACTTGCTCTTCATCATAACTTATATTTAATTTAAACAAACCTCAGTTAAGAACCCAGTTATTAACATAACTATACTCGACTATAGCCTACTATTGATTATGCCTCACGCATATGCAAATACTTTAATAGCCTCACCATCTAAGCATATTTTGTATCCAGGCCCACACATTACATCAAGCATTCATATGCGCCTTATCATATAATATCTATACCATTCATATCACAACGCTCCGTATTATGAAATGAACCATGCAACATATATCAACCCCAAACTTCTTGAACTTCGAATTGAATAACTCAATGGCATTTAAACGAATTTTAGGGCCCACATCCATATAATGTACCTTGGCTTAAGTATTGAATGGATCCAATGATCCATATGACGTCGCGCTCCAAGCGTTGATCGGACAATCACTATGCATTTTCGTGTTAATTTTCGTTCTAAGCTTTAACATCCCAAAAGCACGCGAAATACGTGGTTTTTGAAAACCACTTCAAACCACATGTCAAATGCTCAACTGTATCGCATTGTTTCCCTCAATATAGCTTACCACCCTTGATCACACACGATACTACCGGATTTAAGCTCTAAACCACATTCACTGTTTATACCTCACGGTTCCGGTTGCTCCCCTTACTCCAAGTTCTGCCTAACTTTATAACATATTTGTATGGCTTGCACCCTTAATACTTAAATCTTGTATGAGTAATATTTGCAAAGGTGCATTTAATGATAATGCATTATAATGATTCTTGAACTTGATTGTAGCACTAATAATCTTTCAGGTCCCACAACTCACACTAACATACCTTGGGTTGTCTTGCCCTTCTTATCCGACGACGGAGGTGTTGTCGCACTCACTTCGGTGATCCGACGTCCCTAATTAGATCTCGCGTAGACTATTACGCATGAACTTTAACTCGCAATGAGAGTGGTTTTACAAACTTGCTTAGGGACACGCGGCAGCCGATGGCATTGATCGCGTTCAACTTGGGAATACAGCTTTTTGTACAAAAGCGGTGCGATATGGTGGGGTTGGTTTCGCAAACCTACTATCACTTTTCACAGTACTCATGGTTCCGGTTTGCACATGGTTCCATCCTGCGTACTATAAAAAATTCATTTATTTGATTTATAACTTCTTGTTTCGGTTCTTCTCCCTTTGATACATAGCTCCACCTTCTATTCTATTTCCTTCATCGCTCTACCACTAAATCGTCATTCTGCGCAAGCTTCATTCAACTCTGCGTTTTTTATTTCATGTTAGCGCTCGATCTCACCATAAAGCTAAACATGCCTTCGTTATATACAAAGATATATATACTCCCGTCAAATATTTTCCTTCTTATTTTGGCCTTAACATAAAAAACTTGTTTCATTCTTACTTTAATACAACACTACCATAAGATTTAACCCCAAACTCCACTCGGTTTTCACTACTCGAAGCTCGGTTCCACCTCTTATCCTCAGGGTTCCGTCTTGACCTTTCAATGGTTTAGTGTACACATTCTATTGCACTCTTGGTGCCTTCGCATGCTAAACCAACAGTTCTACCAGAAGCTCAATCCATATTCCAGGTTTGTATTTTGAATTCTTCGAAGCCCTTACTATATTTCCTGTATGTGCAATCCGTTGTTCTGCCAAATGTAGACATCTGTCCTTTCATGCTCTATATGTATAGTCTTCTACAGTTTCTACGCATCCTGTCACTGTATTCTGCTTTGCCTCTTTCTCACTCTGTTCTCCTCATGCTCCTGCAAATACTGTCACTATATCCTGCTTTGCCTCTGTTGCTGTCCTGCTGCTGTCCTTTGCCATCAATGACAAAATTTTCAATAGTCCCCCCCTTTGGCATTGATGGCAATACACTTCCTCTATTTTCCTTTTAGGACCCTTCCTCCTACTGCTTGCTCTTCCTCCCCCTTTGACATCAATGGCAAGGGGTTGCTCATTTTTTAGTGTGCTTTCAACTCTTGCCTATGATCTATCTCATGCTTTTGTTGCTAGCTGATCTCCCCGTGGAATGATATTTTCGTTTCTGCTCTCCCCATGGACTAAAGCTTCATTTTTCTTTGATAGAGTAGTATCTAGAGACACTACCCCTAGTTTATTTCTCAGATATTCGAATGGCTCTCTAGCAAGAGGTTTTGTGAATATATCTACTGTTTGTTCTTTTGTGGGCATATATTCCAACCTTACTACCTTCTGTGCTACTTGTTCTCTTAGAAAATGGTACTTGATTGGGATGTGTTTAGTTTTTGAATGAAGTATAGGATTTTTTGAAATACTTATAGTGCTTGTATTATCACATTTGATATAGATGGGTTCATCAATGCATACCTTCATATCTTGGAGGGTTTGCTTCTTCATCCACATGGCTTGTGTACAACATGCTGCTATTGCTATGTATTCTGATTCTGCTGTAGATAGAGAAATAGATGTTTGTTTCTTGCTTAGTCATGACACTAGACTTTCTCCTATATAGAATGCACCCCCACTTGTGCTTTTCCTGTCATCCACATAGCTAGCCCAATCTGCATTTGTGTATGTTGTCAAAGTGAAGCTTTTGCCTTTAGGATACCAAAGTCCATACTGTGTAGTTCCTTGTAGACATCTGAATATTCTTTTGACTGCAAGAAGATGATTTTGTTTAGGTGCTACTTGATATCTAGCTAGTAGTCCTACTGCTAGCATGATGTCTGGTCTTGATGCTGTCAGATACAATGGACTTCCTATCATGGATCTGTAGAGTTTTTGATCTATATCAGCAGATCCATCATCAGCACACAACTTGCATCCTGTGATCATGGGAGTTGACACAGGTTTGCAGTCCTCCATTTTGAACTTTTTCAACATTTCTTTTAAGTATTTTTCCTGTGAGATGAATGTACCTATGTTCTTTTTCTGAATTTGAAGTCCTAAGCAGAAACTGAGCTCTCCAATCATGGACATCTCAAACTCTAATTTCATCTCCTCAGCAAACCCTTTTGCTAGTTCATCTCTATTGCTTCCAAACATAATGTCATCAACATATACTACAACAATTAGGAGTTCATTTTCATGGGCTTTTATGTATATATTTTTGTCTACTCCACCTCTCTTAAAGCCTTGTTTTTGAAAATACTTATCCAATCTTGAGTACCAAGCACGAGGAGCTTGTTTCAGTCCATATAGAGCCTTCTTCAGTCTGCACACATAGTCTTCTTTGTCTGTTAAAGAGAAACCTTTTGGTTGTTCCATGTAGACTTCTTCTTCTAGATCTCCATTCAGAAAAGAAAATTTTACATCTATTTGATCTACCTTGAAGTCTTGGTAGCATGCAAAGGCCAAAAACATTTTGATGGCTTCCATTCTGGCTACAGGGGCAAATGTTTCATCGTAATCAAGTCCTTCGATTTGTGAATATCCTTTGCAGACAAGTCGGGCTTTATTCCTGACTACCTGTCCTTCCTCATTCATTTTATTTTTGAATACCCATTTTGAGCCTATGACATTTTTCTCAGTGGGTCTAGGAACTAGTTCCTAGGTATTGTTCTTCTCAATTTGGTCCAATTCTTCATTCATAGCATTCACCCAAGACTTGTCCTTGCTGGCTTCTTTAAATTCCTTTGGCTCTATTTGTGATAACATGGCTATGTATACCTCTTCTGTCTGTTCAATTAGCTGCCTTCTTGTCTGGACCCTTACTCTCTTGTCTCCAATGATCTGATCTTCTAGATGGTTATTCTGAGTGTATCTTGATGGGGCTTTTGATCTTAGTTCAGAATATTCTATTGTCTTTCTTGTTTCATCATCATCTTGGTTTTCTTCTTCATGGTTGTCTGATGGACTACTGCAGTCTATATCTCTTGTATTGTTTGGAAGTTCTTCATCAAATCTAAAATGTAACACTTGCTTCCAAAGATTCTAAAATGTTTTATAGAAGCTGGTTTCCCATGCCATAGTTCATAGGGAGTCTTGTCATTGCTTGGCCTTAAGTGGGCTTTGTTTAGAATATGCACGGCTGTGTGTACTGCTTCTGCCCAGAAGGTTCGAGGAATATTACTCTCTTGCATCATGGCTCTAGCTATTTTCTCTACAGACCTATTTATTCTCTCTGCTACTCCATTTTGCTGAGGTGTTCCTACAATAGTAAATTGTTTCTTTATCCCATGTTCATTGCATAGGTCAGTGAAGTCATAATTTGTGAATTCACCTCCTCTATCTGATCTGATGCATTTTAGCTTTCATCCTGTTTCATTTTCTGCTAATGCTTTGAATATCTTAAATTTTTCCAGAGCTTCCGATTTATTCCTGAGAAATGCAACCCATGTCATTCTGGAGAAGTCATCTATTATCAGCATGAAGTAGGATTCTCCACTTGGAGTTTTAGTTCTTGCAGGTCCACACATGTCCATGTGCACAAGCTGGAGTGGTCTTCTTATTGATAACTGATCTTTGGCCTTAAATGATGTGTAGGTCTATTTGCCCAATTGAAAATATTTGCATATGGTATCAAAAGACCTTTTTATTTCTTTCATGTCTCTGACAGCTTTCTTCTTCCTTAGTTTGATGATGTGATCAAAGCTGAGATGTCCCAACCTTTTATGCCATAACCATGACTCCTCAATTTTGCTAAGATGACATGCTTCATCTTCCTCTTTCACAATGTAAACATTACTCTCTGTTCGAAATCCTTTGAGTAGAGTCTTACCTATGGTGCTTGATCTGACTTCACAGTATTGTGCTCTAAAAAGAACTTCACAGCCTTTATCACACATTTGAATGACACTCAGCAAATTTTCTTTCAGCCCATCTACAAATAGTACATCTTGGGCATTTCCTCTGCCATTTTCTAGGCTGACTGAGCCTTTTCCTTTTATTTCTCCTGATTTATCATTGCCAAAAGTAACATTGCCATATTTCTTTTCATCAAGAGTTATAAACTTGCTTTTGTCTCTAGTCATGTGTTTTGAGCAGCCACTATCCAAATACCACTGGCTTTTCAGGTCTTGAGCAGTTAGAGCCAAGTCACATTTATTCACCTTCTTTATCCACTGGAAGCACCGTTTTGTTTGTTATCTTTTGTGAGATGATGAAGTACATCTTCTGAGAGGAAATTTGGAAGGCATATGTCCAACTTGATTGCACACACATCATTTGATCATAAGTTTTGCAGAATTGTGAATATGAACAAAATTTCTTTGATTCATAAACCTCCTTGAGGTGTTGAACATCAATATTTTCCATACTTTCTACACTAAATGATTTTATGGCCAAATTCCTTACAATAAAAACAATAACCATAGAAAATATTTGCATACCTGATGTAATGTTGTCTTCTTCATTTGTTTGCTTGAGAAAATCTCGTCACTGTTTACATCTTTTGCTGGTTTGAATTACTCCTCCTTGCATGACAATATGCAACAATGTGTCCCAGCTTGTGGCAGACATAACAGGTGGCATTCTTCATAGGAGGGAAGAATATCCTTTTATGGCTTCCAAAATTGACATACTCAGGGGTATATGATCCTTTTTCTGTTGTCTTAGTATTTATTGCATTCTTTGTTACTAGAGGTTCCTTCTGATCTCTGTCTTCCTCATTACATGTTTCTTCTTTTGTAGGAATTGTTTGAGCTGCTTCATCAGCTTTTTCTGATTTACAAAAATAATATTTTTGTTTTCCTTTTCTTTTCTTTTACTTGATTCTCCATCATAGCCTAGTCCAGTTTTTATAAGAGGAGATCTATGAGCATCCAGAATTTCATTCAACTTACTAGAGATTGTTGTTTGAGAGGAATTTGTAGACACTTTCCTCTGAGAATTTTCTAATTTCTTCCTCAGACATACTACTTCTTCTTCCAGCTTCTCTTGTTCTCGAGTTTTATCCTTGATTTGCTGAAGTAAAATGTCTTCTATCTTCTTGGATTCTTTAAGCTCAACCTTTAGCTGCATGAGGAGTTCTTAATTTTTCTCTTCTCTTACATACTTGAGGAGAATGTCCTTTTGTTTTCTGTACTTCAGTTTGAGTATATCAATCTCCTCTAGAGCACTTCTTAGCTCCCCCTCAAGGTTGACTTCACCTTCTTCTTCTTCATCTTTAGCAGGAGTCCTTCAAGTTCTTCTATGGCCATCAATAAAAATTCAGAGGTTCCTTCTTCACTTGAGGGTTCATCTGAGTCTTCAGAAGTACTGCTGTCTTGTTGTGCATAGAATGATTTTCTACTAAACTTCTTTCCTTTCTCCCAGTTCTTTGATGTATTTTTCTCTAATTCTTGAGCCTGATTCCTTACTTTCTTTTGAGGACACTTAGCAGCATAGTGTCCAACTCTTCCACATTTAAAGCATTTGAAAGGAATTTTACCTTTGTATTTACTTGAGCCTCTATTCAGTTTCTTGACAAATTTAGCCTCTTATTCATCCGAGCAAGAGCATATGTCTTCCTCTTCTTCTTTCTTCTTTTCTGTTTTAAAGGATGCCTCCCTCGTACTTGGCTTTTTTTGTGGGAGCCTCATCTTATATGCTGTTAGATTTCCAAGTAGCTGGTTCATGGTCAAGGTCTCCTAATCAGTTGTTTCTTCTATTGCAGACACCTTGGGATTAAACCTGGATGGAAGACATCTTAGAATCTTTTGCACAATTATAATTTCTGGTATGGTTTCTCCAAGAGCTTTCATATTGTTAACAATTTCTGCAACTTTTAAGAAGAAGCTGCCAACATCTTCATCATAATTCATTTTTAAATTTTCAAACTAGGCTTTATATACTTGAAGTTTGGTAGTCTTTACCTTTTTATTTCCCTCATGGATATTCTCTAGAATGTCCCACATATATTTAGCAGTCTTGCTGTGCATTATTTTGATAAATTCAGCCTCACAAAGTCCACTTACGATTGCATTCATGGCCTTTGCATTTGCTACAAATTCTTGTTTACCTTCTCTTTCTGGGTCAGTTGCCTTTGGGGCATATCCAAATTCTACAGCAGCCCATACCTCTATTCCTAGAGACATTATGTATGCTCTTATTCTGATTTTCCAGAAGGCATAATTAGCACCAGTGAAGAAAGGGGCTTTATTGGTTGAGCTTCCTTCTTGACTAGCCATCTTAGAGTCCTAGGATCTCCTTTCAGTGGTTAAACTGGTATAAAAGGAACCTGCTCTGATACCAATTGTTGAATTCTTATTTAAATTGAGAGGGGGGGGGGGGGGGGCTGAATCATTTTAACACATGCATGAGCTTTTTAAATTTTTCATCCGCTTATTTACAACTTAATTTTATAACCAACCTTAGTATATGAATAGTCTTAATATGTTGTAGCAAGTATTAAATTAATGTGATATCAAACTTAGTATGAGAGCAAAGAAACATTAAGCAAGATTTGTAAATCATCTCAAAGACACACTCAAATACGTATAGAGACATCGACATAAGTGGGATCAAGACAAAGGGAGAAAACCACATCTTATTATTGTTGCGATGCAAAGGCAAGCTCCAACTCCCTCGCCACCGTTTTTTCTACAGGCACCAAATCCCATAGGAGGCCTTAACCTCAATTTCTTTGCAAGCTACAACTTGCAAGGAAGCTCCAACCCTTCAATTTTCTGCAGGCACCAACCTACAGGAGGTTCCAACCTCAGTCAGCTACAACTGACAGCTATCAAGCTTCAACTTGATAGGGAAGATCCAACTTCCTCAATTTATCAAATGAAATGTTTGCTGATTTACCTCAGATATCAGCTCCGTTCTGTAGCATCTCTTTCTGCTCTTCTCTTCTTTATCTTCTATACTTTTCATTCTCTATCCTTACTCTCTCTAACCCCTTTGCATATCAAGGTGATATTACTTATAGAGATTTCCTGATGAGTGTTTGTTTTCCTCTAGGAATTTGAAGTGAATAGTCCTGACTTTTTTCCTTCTGCCTCCTTATTTCTTTTATCAACTCATTCTGCACACACTTCAACCATGGATTTATTTTCCTGAGTTCAAATAATGTATCTTCACCAAATATCAGTCCATCCATTTTATTTTATATAAACTTCACTCAGCCCTTGGCTTGCTGGTTTTGTCCTTTCTGTTGCTGTTAGATAACTGCTCTGCATAACTCTGTTCACTACAATTGTGTGCACCTGTGCATGTACACCTGTCAAAATTGCAATCTCTGTTTACCTCTGTCAGCCCCATACTTCCTCTCTCTCTGTGCATATAGAATGCATATAGCAAATTTGTACTCAATACAACTGTCAATCTGGGTAATTTCAATACTCTATTTTCTGGATTGGCAGTTTAATTTAATAAATGCGGAAGCTGCCTTTGGAATCAATGGTTAAGACCCTGCAATGCCTATCAAGCGCTC